>WNWK01021075.1:0-34665 GCA_009830355.1 Cherax destructor | reverse complement strand
CCAAGAACAGTGGTTTTCACAATGCGATAGTTTCCAAAGTCATCATTTCCCAGGCTAGAAGTAAATTCTTGTGCCTTACCAAACAACGCAGTATGCACCAGTGACGCCCAATGAACCTCAGGCCACCCTAAAGCTCGAGCCTGGTTTTCAAATGCTTCGAAAAACTGTTCAGGCTCTGCTTCAACAAAACGAGGAACAAACTGTACTGCCCTTTGCAAATTGAAGTCATCTACAGTCTGATGGAATTGCCTCCTCTCCTTCTCTCTATCAAACTCTTCCTTAGCAAATTCACGCTGTTCTCTAGTTTGTTCAAGAGTGAGTCTGGCTAGTTCAAGCGCCAATGAACCAGACTCACCTGTCGATAACCCCACACCTGTGACTTGCTGGTTTTGCTCAGGAGTTTTGTCTCTCCCATTTTGTAGAAACCTTAATGGTGACCTACGGTTAACAGTTCCTGTAGAGGGAGAAACACGAGACTGATCTGTCATAGTTTCAGTTTGTAGTTTACTCCTTATAATATCACGCAGCTGCGCAGCAGTAAGGGTACGCTGGTATTCAACACCAATAGAACGAGCGATACGCCAACAACGCTGTAGAGAGAGTTTGGGCAACTTTAGAAGAGTGAACTCAGACACTAACCGTCTGACTCGAATAGGTGGCATTAACCCCCAACTTAACACGCTGTAGCGCTATGCACGGTACGACTTGCAGTATACTCATACGATAGCAGAGCTGACACGCAATAACAAAGCCAATATGCACACACACAATAGCAAGGCTGACACGCAATAACAAATCAAATTGCAGATACTCACAATAGCAGGCTGACCATAGCGAAGCGAATGCAAAGATGACACACAAAATTCGTGTAAGCAATGCCAGATAGCAAGCTATCTAGATACAAGACTAGCTCTTGCTCGAACTTCACTCTAGGCTCAACTCCTGCTCTAAGTCTCCAAATTCAGCTCCGGGACAGGCTACCCATATTACAACCTCAGGTTCAATGGCATGTTATCCTCAGTGTATAAGGGAGCTTGGAGCAAAGAAACACAGTAGAAGATTCTTCGAAATTGTATTTCCTTCACCAAGCAGTTAGATTAATATCAGACTTTTGTCTTTTCCTTCACCAATTATTAAAAAAGTGCTTTACAATTATTTACACTATATACACAAAGAGTAGTATTAGTGCACGCAACGGTTGTCAAGGCTAAACAGCAGCCAAAAGACAGACAACTTTCCACAACCAGCTCTATGCAGGAATTCCGATGACAAACTGCGAGTGGTATCCACCGAGTTGTTGATTTGATGATGGGGCCCCATCGCCAAACCCTTAACGATGGTTCGCTGGTTGGAGGGGAGCCTATGTGGGTGTGTTTAACATGCTCCGAATAAACGTTACATACTCTTTGCATGCAACACGTCTCATCCTGTGTCAGTCTTGTGGTGCGTCGTCTCATCCTGTGTCAGTCTTGTGGTTAGTCGTCTCATCCTGTGTCAGTCTTGTGGTGAGTCGTCTCATCCTGTTTGTCAGTCTTGTAATGGGTCGACTCATCCTGTGTCAGTCTTGTGGGTCGTCTCATGCTGTGTCAGACTTGTGTTGGGTCGTCTCATCCTGTGTCAGTTTTGGGGTGGGTCGTCACATCCTGTGTGTCAGTCTTGTGGTGTGTCGTCTCATCCCGTGTCAGTTTTGTAGTGGGTCGTCTCATCCTGTGTGTCAGTCTTGTGGTGAGTCGTCTCATTCTGTGTATCAGTCTGGTGGTGCGTCGTCTCATCCTGTGTCAGTTTTGTGGTGGGTCGTCTCATCATGTGTCTCAGTCTTGTGGTGGGTCGTCTCATCCTGTGTCAGTTTTGTGATAGGTCGTCTCATTCCGTGTCAGTTTTGTGGTGGGTCGTCTCATCCTGAGTCAATCTTGTGGTGAGTCGTCTCAACCTGTGTGTCAGTCTTGTGGTGGGTCGTCTCATCCTGTGTCAGTCTTGTGGTGGGTAGTCTCATTCTGTGTGTCAGTCTTGTGGTGGGTCGTCTCATCCTGTGTCAGTCTTGTGGTGGGTCGTCTCATCCTGTGTCAGTCTTGTGGTGGGTCGTCTCATCCTGTGTCAGTCTTGTGGTGAGTCGTCTCAACCTGTGTGTCAGTCTTGTGGTGGGACGACTCATCCTGTGTTAGTATTGTGGTGAGTCGTCTGATCCTGTGTCAGTATTGTGGTGAGTCGTCTGATCCTGTGTCAGTATTGTGGTGCGTCGTCTCATCCTGTGTCAGTCTTGTGGGGAGTCTCTGTCCTGTGACAGTCTTGTGGTGGTTGTCTCATCCTGTGTCAGTCTTGTGGTGGGTCGTCTCATGCTGTGTGACAGTCTTGTGGTGGGTTGTCTCATCCTGTGTCAGTCTTGTGGTGGGTCGTCTCATCCTGTGTTTGTCTTGTGGTGGGTTGTCTCATTCTGAGTGTCAGTCTTGTTGTGGGTCGTCTCATCCTGTGTCAGCTTTGTGGTGGGGCGTCTCATCCTGTGTGTCAGTTTTGTGGTGGGTCGTCTCATTCTGTGTGTCAGTCTTATGGTGGGTCGTCTCATCCTGTGTCAGTCTTGTGGAGGGTCGTCTCATCCTGTGTCAGTCTTGTGGATGGTCGTCTCATTCTGTGTCAGTATTGTGGTGAGTCGTCTCATCCTGTATCAATCTTGTGGTGAGTCGTCTCATCCTGTGTAAGTTTTGTGGTGGGTCGTCTCATCCTGTGTGTCAGTCTTGTGGTGGGTCGTTTCATTGTGTCAGTTTTGTGGTGCGTAGTCTTATTCTGTGTCAGTCTTGTGGTGGGTCGTCTCGTGTTGTGTGTCAGTCTTGTGGAGGGTTGTCTCATCCTGTGTCAGTCTTGTGTTGCGTGGTCACATCCTGTGTGACAGTCTTGTGGTGGGTCGTCTCATCCTGTGTCAGTTTTGTTGTGGGTCGTCTCATCCTGTGTGTCAGTCTTGTGGTGGGTTGCCTTATCCTGTGTCAGTTTTGTGGTGGGTCGTCTCATCCTGTGTGTCAGTCTTGTGGTGGGTCGTCTCATCCTGTGTGTCAGTCTTGTGGTGGGTCGTCTCATCCTGTTTCTGTCTTGTGGTGGGTTGTCTCATTCTTAATGTCAGTCTTGTGGTGGGTCGTCTCATCCTCTGTCAGCTTTGTGGTGGGTCGTCTCATCCTGTGTGTCAGTCTTGTGTTGGGTTGTCTCATGTTGTGTGTCACTCTTGTGGAGGGTCGTCTCATCCTGAGTCAATCTTGTGGTGGGTCGTCTCATTCTGTGTGTCAGTCTTGTGGTGAGTCGTCTCATCCTGTGTCAGTCTTGTGGTGGGTCGTCTCATCCTGTTTCTGTCTTGTGGTTGGTTGTCTCATTCTGAGTGTCAGTCTTGTGATGGGTCGTCTCATCCTGTGTGTCAGTCGTGTGGTGGGTCGTCTCATCCTGTTTCTGTCTTGTGGTGGGTTGTCTCATTTTTAATGTCAGTCTTGTGGTGGGTCGTCTCATCCTCTGTCAGCTTTGTGGTGGGTTGTCTCATCCTGTGTGTCAGTCTTCTGGTGGGTCGTCTCATCCTGTGTCAGTCTTGTGGAGGGTCGTCTCATCCTGTGTCAGTCTTGTGGAGGGTCGTCTCATTCTGTGTCAGTCTTGTTGTGAGTCGTCTCAACCTGTGTGTCAGTCTTGCGGTGGGTCGCCTCATCCTGTGTCAGTCTTGTGGAGGTTCGTCTCATCCTGTGTCAGTCTTGTGGTCGGCCGTCTCATCCTGTGTCAGTCTTGTGGTGGGTCGTCTCATTCTGTGTGTCAGTCTTGTGGTGGGTCGTCTCATCCTGTGTCAGTCTTGTGGAGCGTCGTCTCATCCTGTGTCTGTCTTGTGGTCGGTCGTCTCATCCTGTGTCAGTCTTGTTTTGGGTCGTCTCATTCTGTGTGTCAGTCTTGTGGTGGGTCGTCTCTTTCTGTGTCAGTTTTGTGGTGGGTCGTCTCATCCTGTGTGTCAGTCTTGTGGTGGGTCGTCATATACTTTGTCAGTCTTGTGGTGGGTCGTCTCATCCTGTGTGTCAGTCTTGTGGTGGGTCGTCATATACTTTGTCAGTCATGTGGTGGGTCGTCTCATCATGTGTCAGTCTTGTGGTGGTTCGTCTCATTCTGTGTGTCAGTCTTGTGGTGGGTCGTCTCATCCTGTGTCAGTTTTGTGGTGTTTCGTCACATTGTGTCAGTTTTGTGGTGGGTCGTCTGATCCTGTGTGTCAGTCTTGTGGTGGGCCGTCTCATCCTGTGTGTCAGTCTTGTGGTGGGTCGTTTCATTCTGTGTCAGTTTTGTGGTGCGTAGTCTTATCCTGTGTGTCAGTCTTGTTGTGGGTCGTCTCATCCTGTGTGTCAGTCTTGTGAAGGGTCGTCTCATTTTGTGTCAATCTTGTGGAGGGTCGTCTAATCCTGTGAGCCAGTCTTGTGGTGGGTCGTCTCATCCTGTGTCAGCTTTGTGGTGGGTCGTCTTATCCTGTGTCAGTCTTGTGGTGGGTCGTCTCATTCTGTGTGTCAGACTTATGGTGGGTCGTCTCATCCTGTGTCAGTCTTGTGGAGGTTCGTCTCATCCTGTGTCAGTCTTGTGGATGGTCGTCTCATTCTGTGTCAGTATTGTGGTGAGTCGTCTCATTCTGGGTTCCAGTCTTGTGGTGAGCCGTGTCATCCTGTATCAGTCTTGTGGTGAGTCGTCTCATCCTGTATCAATCTTGTGGTGAGTCGTCTCATCCTGTATCAATCTTGTGGTGAGTCGTCTCATCCTGTGTGTCAGTCTTGTGGAGGGTTGTCTCATCCTGTGTCAGTCTTGTGGTGAGTCGTCTCATCCTGTGTGTCAGTCTTGTGGTGGGTCGTCTCATCCTCTGTGTCAGTCTTGTGGAGGGTCGTCTCATCCTCTGTGTCAGTCTTGTGGTGGGTCGTCTCATCCTCTGTGTCAGTCTTGTGGAGGGTCGTCTAATCCTGTGTGTCAGTTTTGTGGTGAGTCGTCTCATCCTCTGTGTCAGTCTTGTGGTGGGTCGTCTCATCCTCTGTGTCAGTCTTGTGGAGGGTCGTCTAATCCTGTGTGTCAGTTTTGTGGTGGGTCGTTTCATTCTGTGTCAGTTTTGTGGTACGTAGTCTTATTTTGTGTCAGTCTTGTGGTGAGTCGTCTCATCCTGTGTCAGTCTTGTGTTGGGTCGTCTCATGTTGTGTGTCACTCTTGTGGAGGGTCGTCTCATCCTGAGTCAATCTTGTGGTGGGTCGTCTCATTCTGTGTCAGTCTTGTGGTGGGTCGTCTCATCCTGTTTCTGTCTTGTGGTTGGTTGTCTCATTCTGAGTGTCAGTCTTGTAATGGGTCGACTCATCTTGTGTCTGTCTTGTGGGTTGTCTCATCCTGTATCAGACTTGTGGTGGGTCGTCTCATCCTGTGTCAGTTTTGTTGTGGGTCGTCTCATCCTGTGTCAGTCTTTGGTGGGTTCCTTGTGTCAGTTTGTGGTGGTCGTCTCATCCTGTGTGTCAGTCTTGTGGTGGGTTGTCTCATTCTTAATGTCAGTCTTGTGGTGGGTCGTCTCATCCTCTGTCAGCTTTGTGGTGGGTCGTCTCATCCTGTGTCAGTCTTGTGGAGGGTCGTCTCATTCTGTGTCAGTCTTGTTGTGAGTCGTCTCAACCTGTGTGTCAGTCTTGCGGTGGGTCGCATCATCCTGTGTCAGTCTTGTGGAGGTTCATCTCATCCTGTGTCAGTCTTGTGGTCGGCCGTCTCATCCTGTGTCAGTCTTGTGGTGGGTCGTCTCATTCTGTGTGTCAGTCTTGTGGAGGGTCGTCTCATCCTGTGTCTGTCTTGTGGTCGGTCGTCTCATCCTGTGTCAGTCTTGTTTTGGGTCGTCTCATTCTGTGTGTCAGTCTTGTGGTGGGTCGTCTCATTCTGTGTCAGTTTTCTGGTGGGTCGTCTCATCCTGTGTGTCAGTCTTGTTGTGGGTCGACTCATCCTGTGTAAGTCTTGTGGGTCGTCTCATCCTGTGTCAGACTTGTGGTGGGTCGTCTCATCCTGTGTCAGTTTTGTGGTGGGTCGTTTCATCCTGTGTGTCAGTCTTGTGAAGGGTCGTCTCATCCTGTGTGTCAGTCTTGTGAAGGGTCGTCTCATCCTGTGTGTCAGTCTTGTGGTGGGTCGTCTCATCCTGTGTGTCAGTCTTGTGGTGGGTCGTTATATACTTTGTCAGTCTTGTGGTGGGTCGTCTCATGCTGTTTGTCAGTCTTGTGGTGGGTCGTCTCATCCTGTGTCAGTCTTGTGGTTTGTCGTCTCATCCTGTGTCAGTCTTGTGGTGGGTCGTCTCATCCTGTGTCAGTCTTGTGGTGGGTCGTCTCATCCTGTGTGTCAGTCTTGTGGTGGGTCGTTTCATTCTGTGTCAGTTTTGTGGTGCGTAGATTTATCCTCTGTCAGTCTTCTGTTGGGTCGTCTCATCCTGTGTGTCAGTCTTGTGAAGGGTCGTCTCATCCTATGTGTCAGGCTTGTGGTGGGTCGTCTCATCCTGTGTCAGTCTTGTGGTGGGTCGTCATATCTTGTGTCAGTCTTGTGGTGGGTCGTCTCATCCTATGTCAGTCGTGTGGTGGGTCGTCTCATTCTGTGTGTCAGTCTTGTGGTGTTTCGTCACATTGTGTCAGTTTTGTGGTGGGTCGTCTCATCCTGTGTGTCAGTCTTGTTGTGGGTCGTCTCATCCTGTGTGTCAGTCTTGCGGTGGGTCGTTTCATTCTGTGTCAGTTTTGTGGTGCGTAGTCTTATCCTGTGTGTCAGTCTTGTTGTGGGTCGTCTCATCCTGTGTGTCAGTCTTGTGAAGGTTCGTCTCATTTTGTATCAATCTTGTGGAGGGTCGTCTAATCCTGTGTGTCAGTCTTGTGGTGGGTCGTCTCATCCTGTGTGTCAGTCGTGTGGTGGGTCGTCTCATCCTGTGTGTCAGTCTTGCGGTGGGTCGTTTCATTCTGTGTCAGTTTTGTGGTGCGTAGTCTTATCCTGTGTGTCAGTCTTGTTGTGGGTCGTCTCATCCTGTGTGTCAGTCTTGTGAAGGGTCGTCTCATTTTGTGTCAATCTTGTGGAGGGTCGTCTAATCCTGTGTGTCAGTCTTGTGGTGGGTCGTCTCATCCTGTGTGTCAGTCTTGTGGTGGGTCGTCTCATCCTTTCAGTCTTGTGGTGGGTCGTCTCATCCTGTCAGTCTTGTTGTGGGTCGTCTCATCCTGTGTGTCAGTCTTGTGGTGGGTCGTCTCATCCTGTGTCAGTCTTGTGGTGGGTCGTCTCATCCTCTCAGTCTTGTGGTGGGTCGTGTCATCCTGTGTGTCAGTCTTGTGATGGGTCGTTTCATTCTGTGTCAGTTTTGCGGTGCGTAGTCTTATCCTGTGTCAGTCTGGTGGTGAGTCGTCTCATCCTGTGTGTCAGTCTTGTTATGGGTCGTCTCATCCTGTGTCAGTATTGTGGTGAGTCGTCTCATCCTGTGTGTCAGTCTTGTGGTGAGTCGTCTTATCCTGTGTCAGTCTTGTGATGGGTCGTCTCATCCTGTGTCAGTCTTGTGGTGAGTCGTCTCATCCTGTGTGTCAGTCTTGTGGTGCTCGGTCTCATCCTGTGTCAGTTTTGTGGTGAGTCGTCTCATCCTGTGTCAGTCTTGTGGTGAGTCGTCTCATCCTGTGTCAGTCTTGTGGTGAGTCGTCTCATCCTGTGTCAGTCTTGTGGTGAATCGTCTCAACCTGCGTGTCAGTCTTGTGGTGAGTCGTGTTATCCTGTGTCAGTCTTGTGATGGGTCGTTTCATCCTGTGTTTCAGTCTTGTGGTGCGCGGTCTCATCCTGTGTCAGTCTTGTGGTGAGTCGTCTCATCCTGTGTCAGTCTTGTGGTGAGTCGTCTCATCCTGTGTCAGTCTTGTGGTGGGTCGTCTCATCCCGTGTCAGTCTTGTGGTGAGTCGTCTCATCCTGTGTCAGTATTGTGGTGGGTCGTCTCATCCTGTGTCAGTCTTGAGGTGGGTCGACTCATCCTGCGCCCCGTGCAGGATGATTGTAATATTTGATGACTAAACATGTTGAAATTGTTGTGAAAAACCTTAGCATGAGCGACCCATGAATAAGCTTTCACCTTAGTTATAAATAAGTCTAGTGTTCCGTCCAGCAAAGAACTCCAGCTGGGTATCCAAGAAAAGACTTTACTGATATTACGTAACACATAGGGATTACTGCAGTAAAGGAATTAACGTAACTGGTCCCCATTCTGATTTCTCCACATTTAGACACAATGATCAAATAACCCACACATAGGAAAATGAAGCTTTTGACGACGTTTCGGTCCCACTTGGACCATTGAATAGTTAATGGTCTAAGTCAGACCAAAACGTCTCCATAAGTTTCATTCTCCGATGTGCGGGTAGTGTGTATTGTTCCAGTCACGGTATTGTTCCAGTCACGGTATTGTTCTTTCTTGCTCTTTAGGCACAGTGTTGTCTGCCAGCCATGACTCTGCCCACGACAACATCTCTAATTTAGATCTCTGCCAAACGCCTTATTGAAGTCCTTTACACAAAATCGTATTCTTTATCTTGGTCCAAAGTATCGGTTACTTTTGTAAAAAAAACTTAGCAAATTCATAAAAGAAGCAGCGCCCCTTTGTAAAGTAGTGTTGAAACTGAACCATCAAATTATATCCTTCAAGGCGGTTTCAGACTACAGCCACAGTCTGTTGATGCCATTAACTTTCTCATAATAGAGGTTAATAATAATAATATTTTTCTGCATTATACAGGTAATGTACTTTACATGTATTAAAATATTGTTAGGCCCAAAAGAAAGCCACCAGACGATAGGAAACCTCCCACACTGGAGTCATCGTCCAGCTGAAGTGGCTCCCGGTGTCCTCGCACAGCCAGGTCCTGAGTCGCAAGGAATTTTATGCAGCGAAGGATTATCGTCCAGATATCACGCCACTTCTGCTTTTCCTTCTCAAGTCTGGTGGGTCCTCAGCTTTAAAATAGAAACCAGTCTCCTGTCTTGTAAATGGGTATCACATTTGTCATTTCCACTATAAGTGGAAATGACAAATGTGATCTGTTGAAGTTCAGTGTTGGAGAGAATGAGTTCAACTGGTTTGGGAGGAAGAATGTGCTGGAAGAGCTCCGAATTTGAGATGAAATTTCCTTTAAATTAGCTTAAATTATCATATTGGACTGCTCTGTGTTTATTGATTCACGATTATGTGCTGTGATTTGAAGTCACAGGAAGTAGGTGAATTAGTAGATGTTTATTTGGTGGACGTCTCGAAGATTAACCTAGGGGAAAAAATAGGACGCCTTCAGTGTAGTCCACACGATCACCACCACCTTCATTGTAGTCCACACGATCACCACCACCTTCAGTGTGGTCCACACGATCACCACCACCTTCAGTGTGGTCCACACGATCACCACCACCATCAGTGTAGTCCACACGATCACCACCACCATCAGTGTAGTCCACACGATCACCACCACCTTCAGTGTAGTCATCACTTAACAGAACATTGCTCCCGAAGCCCGCCAGGTGTCAAGCTTATCAGTGTATTGACTTCAACTGTTGTTGTACTTTGGTACATGAGGCGTTACGAGGTACCATTATTACAAATACAATGTGTGTACGTGTGTTGCTGTCTGTGGTGTACTTGGAGAATACCTGGAGAGGTTTTCGGGGATCAACGCCCCCGCGGCCCCGTCTGTGACCATGTAATTCAACATTTAAAATTTTTACTTATGTGTCGTTTCCCGTGAGTTGATTGTTTATCAGACGTATTAATTGCATATTTATAATCACAGCTTGGGGCTGTGTTGGCGGGAGAGAAGACGTCTGAGCACAGATATTTCATTTTCTTCCACGCCCTCTTCCACTCCCTCTTCCACCCCCTCTTCCACCCCCTCTTCCACCCCCTCTTCCACCCCCTCTTCCACTCCCTCAACGCTTACGTCCAGACAAACCAGGTATGTACATCCCTGTTGCTCTTGTTTTGGCCAGACACTTGCTCGGGTACAGTGCCGGTTAGGTGAGTGTTCAGTGCCGGTTAGGTGAGTGTTCAGTGCCGGTTAGGTGAGTGTTCAGTGCCGGTTAGGTGAGTGTTAGCTACGGCAGTTGCTGTCAAGTCTATCTTGGATATTCTTACCTTGGAAAGCATATAAGAATTAGTCTTAGTTATTCAGACATCTGAATATTTAGGTTAGATTAATTTAAATATAAATATCTGTCGTTTAAATCATCGCAACGTTGGAGAGTTAAAACTTGAATGATGTTAGAGAGAATCTTTAAGCGTGATAATGATAATATTTATTACAGGAGGCATGAATTAGGAAGATGATGGATATTAAGAGACCTCATTCACCTATGTTGCATGCAAAGAGTACGTTTCCCTTATTCGGACAATGCTAAGCACACCCACATAGGCTGCTTCATCAACCAGCGACCATCTTGTTAAGGGTTTGGTGATCGGGGCCCCATCACCAAATTAACAACTTGGTTCAGCCAATCATAATGTGGGTCTGGCAATGGTAAAGGTGACTGGATTCAACTCACATATTTGCCATTGTCATTCCCACCCTGAGCTGGTTGTTGTACGGTCGTCTCTGTCTCTTGGCTGTTGTTTTGCCTTGACTACCGTGGCGTGCACTAATACTACTCTCTTTGTATATAGTGTACATAACTGTATAAATACTTGGTGAAGGAAAATACAAAACTCATATATAATTGCTTGATGAAGGAAAAATACAATTCAAAGCAATATCTATTGTGTTTCTTTGCTCCAAGCTCCCTTTTACACTCAGGATAACAGGCCTTAGAACCTGAGGTTGTAATAACCTAGAAGTTGTGTTGTACCTGAGTGACGAGTATCAGTACATTAATAATATACAGAGCCGATAAGTTAATGAGTAAGACACATGTAAGACACTTGGGTATCTTTATTGCTGAAACGTTTCGCTTACGCAGTAGGCTTCGTCAGTCGATATAGAGCTGGGTAAATATGGAGACAGCAGAAGCAGTGGAGAGGTAAAAAGAAAGTGGTAAGTCTATCAGCCTTAAAGTAGTAGTTTCGAGGCAGTCAGTCCCTTAGCCTGGAGAAACGTTCATATCCATAGTCTTGAACAGTGCGGTGACTGCTATAGGAATTCTGGCACCGCCTCTGGAATAATGTAAAGCTGAAGCATGAGAACGGATTCCACTGGCAAGTTCACGAAATTACGATTAAATCCAAGAGTATGTCAGGTGCACTGATCCCTATAAGTAAAATATGTCCTAATAATTATCCAGAAATATTCTCGGATTGTGATTCCCCACGAATCTAAATTCAGAGACTTTGTCCAAGATCTTTCATTGGTTATTTTATGTAACAATTATCTCAGTCATCTGTCTACCAGTCCACTGTGGATGGGTCTACGAATAAAGAGGAGAGTCGTATAACAGAGGAGGGGAGAAAAAGGTGGGTGATGTAAAAATGGGAATGTAGCAGAGTTCAGTAGTCCCAAAACTGTGATAAGCGTATGAAGCATGGGTTTTAAACGTTGCAGCGAAGAGACTGGAGGATATTTTTAGGATAATTTAGGGTATTTGCTTAAAATGTCTGGGATCTTATTTTGAATAATAAGATACCTTGACATATCGCATAGGTTATTATTTTGTCTATATATTCCTGGGTCAAGCGCAGTGTTCAAAGGAATTCCATAAAGCTAAACAAATACTTTTTATTTAGCTTGATCACAGTTTGTGTATCTGCCAGACTTACTTGTAAACAAACCTAAGCTTCGCCAGTACAGTTCGTTTACATTGCAAGTTACTCCGTGTAGGTGTACTTATCTTCGTTCATGTTATCATAGTTATAGAACTATTGAGGCTTTCAACTGTGTCCCTAAGATACTCAGATTCATCATTTGCTTCTCTCCTGATGTTATTTGCAATGCATGAGACAGGTATACCTAATTATATTAAACCTATTCATTTAAGGCTAATTTATCATCATTTATTGTGGAGGAGGAGAAAGAGTAGGATCAGGCTAGGTAAGGTTTGTCAGGAAAGAGTACAAGTGTTTCCTGACGCGGGTCTTAATCATGTGATGACTGGCAGCTGAAGCTTGTGGTCATCTGACCAAGGCCTTCCTCTGGCTTACCCGTACACCCCTTTAAAAATTATAGAATTATATTCATATATTATTATTATGAGACCGGCTCGTGTCCTCTACTATACTTCCTCTAAATGTCAATAACAAAACTGGGAAGCTTGTCGCTTAGTGTATAGTGTAGTGTATGGTGTAGCGTATCTATAGTGTATGTAGTATAATGTAGTGTATGTAGTGTAGTGTACGCATAGTTCAGTGTATGTAGTAGAGTGTAGTGTATGTATAGTGTAGTGTTCTGCTCCATGACAGTGGATAATGGTGACTGTTAGACCTGAGAGTCTATTGTAAATCCTTTCACTCTCCATCAATATTGGATATATACGCAATGTGCTGCTACCTCATTCAGTATATCATGACTGAACACCCAGACTCACTCTTCAGGTGTTGCCAGAGCATTGGTCATATCTATATTGGTCTGAGGACGTCTGCTACACAGGTGAAGAGTTCTGAAAATAAAGGCATCAAAGCTTTGCACCCGTCATATTCAGCAACACAAACATCACGGGTATTTTTTCCGTGAATTACATCCATCAAACTAGTTACCGTTTTTAACAAAGCAGTAAAGCTGTACGGGGTATCCTTGGAAACTCTTGAAGCAGAGCAGCTCCTATTGAAGAATAGACAGTACCAGTGGGACAGCTCCATTAGGGAGAACATCGCTCAAGTGCTGTTTGACAGTACCCAGAAGAAAAGAAAAATTCCGTCTTTTAACGATGAAGGCACAGTATGCTGGGGATTTCCTCTTGGCATCCCTGATTGATCAAGCCCTGATCCACCGCGAGGCCTGGTCACAGACGGGGCTGCGAGGACGTTGACCCTCGATACCCTCTCCAGGTGTACTCCGGTTATCCCTAATTGCTACTTGGATATTTGCCTCGACCCTCAAGTGTAACTCTTCGCCTAGCTGCCCCGATTTACCCAACGTTTTCACCATATACATTCCAACACCCTCTACCATCTGCTCAACACCTAGGTCAGACCCCCAGCCCGTGCAGCACCTGACCAAATAATATAATATCTTTATTTACTACAAGTACATGTACAAGGTATACAGTCCTAGCTGACATCAGTGACATACTACTATATAGAAAGCCCCTTGTTATGCTGAGCATTTCCCGCAAATTAGGTCAGTTTCGTCCCAGGATGCGACCCACACCAGTCAACTAACACCCAGGTACCCATTTTACAGATGGGTGAACATACACAACCGGTGTAAGGAAACACGCCCAATGTTTCCACCCCTTCGCCGGGAATCGAACCCGGACCCTCACCGTGTGAAGCGAGAGCTTTTGCCACCAGGCCACTGGTGTATAATTTCTATTCTCTGTATATAAGATTAATAAAGCCCCTGGGGAGACGTAAAGCCTAGCTAATAAATATCCTAATACCGCCTGTTTGTCTTCCTTACATACTTGTGGGCGTTAATCACCAGTTGGAACTACACTGTCTGTTATCTTACCCGACAACGTGTTATCTTATCCCTAACATTACAGTTGAAGCACCAGATGATATCACACCACCTTGTTATGGCGGATACAGAGAAACATATCACTTAGTCTTGTTTCTTATTAAGATAGTGTGCGAAGGTCAGAGTGAGTCAGTACTAGCAGGAAGGAGTGTCACAGTACTCTTCTATTACGGTCATGTTAGAAAGGTTAAATATTACTACTAGAGATAATATTGTGTGAGGGGCTAAATATATTAGATGGGAGCAGGTGTAATAAACCTTTACTGTGGCTACGTTTCGCTCACAAATAGCTTTGTCAAGCCAATACAAACAATAGAGTGCATGGGCATAGGGTATATGAAGAGTCCACAAGGTGGGCAGTACTAGCAGTAGAATAATAATGGTATAGTCGTAGCAGAAGTAGGTGTAGTTATACGATCAACTCAAGAGATGGTAGAACTAGAGTAGATCTAGGTTCTATTTTTGTGCTAGGCAATAAACAGAACCCTGGCGTCGAGAATTAATGTTTTCGTCGCAAGTGTCTAGCACAAGAGACGAGTCCTAAAGTAAACATCACTTGAAATGTTGCTCCTGCCGCCAATAATAATAATAATAATGTAATGATAATAATACCGTTACTGCTATTACTACTGCTTCCTACCACTACTACTATAATGCTGCTATGGTACTGCTGCTGCTGCTGTGCTGCTGCTTATGCTGCTGCTGTGCTGCTGCTGCTGTCTGCTGCTGCTGTGCTGCTGCTGCTGTGCTGCTGCTGCTGTACTGCTGCTGCTGCTGCACTGCTGCTGCTGCTGCTGCTGCTGTGCTGCTGCTGTACTGCTGCTGCTGTGCTGCTGCTGCTGCTGTGCTGCTGCTGCTGCTGCACTGCTGCTGCTGCTGCACTGCTGGCTGCTGCTGCTGTGCTGCTGCTGCTGCTGCTGCTGTGCTGCTGCTGCTGTGCTGCTGCTGCTGTGCTGCTGCTGCTGCTGCTGCTGTGCTGCTGCTTGCTGTGCTGCTGCTGCTGTGCTGCTGCTGCTGCTGCTGCTGCTGCTGTGCTGCTGCTGCTGCTGCTGTGCTGCTGCTGCTACTGCTGCTGCTGCTGTGCTGCTGCTGCTGCTGCTGCTGCTGCTGCTGCTGCTGCTTACTGCTGCTGCTGCTGCTGCTGCTATGCTGCTGCTGCTGCTGCTGTGTGCTGCTGCTGCTGGCTGCTGCTGCTATGTGCTGCTGCTGCTGTGCTGCTGTCTGCTGCTGCTGCTGCTGCTGCTGCTGCTGCTGCTGCTGCTGTGCTGCTGCTGCTGCTGCTGTGCTGCTGCTGCTGTGCTGTGCTGCTGCTGCTGCTGCTGCTGCTTGCTGCTCTGCTTGTGCTGCTGCTGTGCTGCTGCTGCTGTGTCTGCTGCTGCTGCTGCTACTGCTGCTGCTGCTGTGCTGCTGCTGCTGTGCTGCGGGCTTGCTGCTGCTGCTGCTGCTGCTGTGCTGCTGCTGCTTGTGCTGCTGCCTGCTGCTGCTGTAATGCTGCTGCTGACTGCTGCTGCTTGTGCTGCTGCTGCTGTCTGCTGCTGCTGCTGTACTGCTGCTGATGCTGCTCATGTGCTGCTGCTATGCTGCTGCTGCTGTACTGTCTGCTGTGTGTGCTGCTGCTGTGCTGCATGCTGCTGCCTGCTACTGCTGCTGCTGCTGCTGTGCTGCTGCTTGCTGTATCTGCTGCTGATGCTGCTGCTCTGATCTGCTGCTATGCTGCTTGCTGCTAGCTGCTGCTGCTGACTGCACTGCTGATGCTGCTCTTGCTATCTGCTACTGCAGCTATGCTGCTGCTATTGCTACTGCACCCACCACCACACCACCACCACCACCACCACCACCACTGCACCACCACCACCACCACCACCACCACCACCACCCACCACCCCATTCTCCACCACCACCACCCCACCTTACTGCCACCACCACCACCACCACTCCACCACCACCACCACCACCACCACCACCACCACTCCACCACCACCACCTACCACCACCACCACCACCATTCTACCACCACCACCACCACCACCATTACTACCACCCCCCCACCACCACCACCACTCCACCACCACCACCACCACCACCATTACTACCACCACCACCACCACCACCACCACCACCATTACTACCACCACCACCACCACCACCACCACCACCACCACCACTACCACCACCACCACCTTACTACCACCACCACCACCACCACCACTCCACCACCACCACCACCACCACCACCACCATTACTCCACCACCACCACCACCATCACCACTACCACCACTACCACCACCACCACCACCACCACCACCACCACCACCACCACCACCACCACCACCACCACAGCTTGCAGATGTGTTCAGTTCCGTAACATATCGGTAGAATCACAAATACTTATTCAGAAGTTCGATATTCCTACAAGGGTGGGTAATATTCATGCTAAATACCCCTACAAGGGTGGGTAATATTCATGCTAAATACACCTACAAGAGTGTGTAATATACATGCTAAATACTCCTACAAAAGTGGGTAATATACATGCTAAATACTCCTACAAAAGTGGGTAATATACATGCTAAATACACCTACAAGGGTGGGTAATATACATGCTAAATACTCCTACAAGGGTGGGTAATATACATGCTAAATACACCTACAAGGGTGGGTAATATACATGCTAAATACACCTACAAGGGTGGGTAATATACATGCTAAATACTCCTACAAGGGTGGGTAATATTCATGCTAAATACACCTACAAGGGTGGGTAATATACATGCTAAATACTCCTACAAGGGTGGTATATACATGCTAAATACTCCTACAAGGTGGGTAATATCATGCTAAATACACCTACAAGGTGGGTAATATACATGCTAAATACTCCTACAAGGGTGGGTAATATTCATGCTAAATACACCTACAAGGGTGGGTAATATACATGCTAAATACTCCTACAAGGGTGGGTAATATACATGCTAAATACACCTACAAGGGTGGGTAATATACATGCTAAATACTCCTACAAGGGTGGGTAATATTCATGCTAAATACTCCTACAAGGGTGGGTAATATACATGCTAAATACACCTACAAGGGTGGGTAATATTCATGCTAAATACCCCTACAAGGGTGGGTAATATTATACAGGTTAAATATTCCTAGTAGGAAGAATTTATCCTACGTAAATAATCTTAGTAGGAAAGATATTAGAATATTGGTTAAATATCCTTACTAGGAATGATATTCTTAGATATTCAGTATTTCTACTAGCAATATTATCCCTGAGGCTAAACACATTAAATATTGAGTTAATAACTTACAAAACTGAGCAGTTGATAAATGAGACATTTGGGAATCTTTATTCTGGAAACTTTTCTCCAGCCAGAGGCTTCTTCAGTCCACTGTAGAGAAACTGTGGAAGATGAGGAGTCTGAGGTAATCAGTCCCTCAGACTGGAGTCTGTGTTCAGTCCGTCAGTCTTGAGAAAAGTGGTGCAGTGGTAGGCGGAGTTGCCACATCAAATATTCCTTAGTAATAATATCACATAAGAATGTTAAATATTTCTATTTACAGGATAATAATATGTGCAAGTATTCCTTGCAGGGATAATAATAAGTGCAAGTATTCCTTTCAGGGATAATATCGCAGAGGAGGTTAAATATTGCAAGTAATAAACGATAAACGATATATTGTGTCAGCTGATATATTAAATTTTACTTCTTTGAATTGTAGACTTTTATACCAGGTATACTTATACCAGGTATACCAGACTATACCAGGTATACCAGACTATACCAGGTATACTTACACCAGGTATACTTACACCATTTATATCAGACTACACCAGGTATACCAGACTATACCAGGTATACTTACACCAGGTATACCAGACTATACCAAGTATACTTACACCAGGTATAAGAGACCATACCAGGTATACCTGCACCAGATATACCAGACAATACCAGGCATACACCAGGTATACCAGGCTATACCAGATATACTTACACCAGGTATACCAGACTACACAAGGTATACTTACACCAATTGTGCCAGACTATACCAGGTATACTTAGACCAGGTATACTTACACTAAGTATACCAGACTATACCAGGTATACTTGCACCAGGTATACCAGACTATACCAGGTATACTTGCACCAGGTATACTTGTACCAGGTATACCAGACTACACTAGGTATACTTACACCAAGTATACCAGATGACACCCGAATCTGTATGACAGTGTCCACCGTTGAAGACACTGCAAGACTCCAAGCAGACATAAACCAAATCTTTAAATGGGCTGCAGAAAACAATATGAAGTTCAATGATGAGAAATTTCAATTACTCAGATACGAAAAACGTGAAGAAATTAAAATCTCATCGGAGTACAAAACTAATTCCAACCACACAATAGAGCGAAAAACTAATGTCAAAGACCTGGGAGTGATCATGTCAGAGGATCTCACCTTCAAGGACCATAACAATGTAGCAATTGCATCTGCTCGAAAAATGACAGGATGGATAATGAGAACCTTCAAAACCAGGGATGCCAAGCCCATGTTGACACTTTACAGATCGCTTGTTCTATCTAGGCTGAAATATTGCTGCACATTAACTGCAACTTTCAAGGTGGGTGAAATTGCTGACCTTGAAAATGTGCAGAGAACCTTCACGGCACGCATAAGTGCGATAAACCACCTCAACTACTGGGAACGCTTGAAGTTCCTAAACCTGTACTCTCTAGAATGCAGGGGGAGAGATACATTATTATATACACATGGAAAATTCTCGAGGGATTAGTGCCAAACTTGCACACAAAAATCACTCCGTACGAAAGCAAAAGACTCGGCAGGCGATGTAACATCTCCCAATGAAGAGCAGGGTGCCACTAGCACGTTGAGGGACAACACAATAAGTGTCAGGGGCCCAAGATTGTTCAACTGCCTCCCAGCATACATCAGGGGGATTACCAACAAGCCCCTGGCTGTCTTCAAGCAGGCACTGGACAGGCACCTAAAGTCGGTACCTGATCAGCCGGGCTGTGGTTCGTACGTTGGACTGCGTGCGGCCAGCAGTAACAGCCTGGTTGATCAGGCTCTGGTCCAACAGGAGGCCTGGTCACAGACCGGGCCGCGGGGGCGTTGACCCCTGGAATTCTCTCCAGGTAGACTCCAGGTAGACTATATCAGGTATACTTGCACCAGGTATACCAGACTATACCAGGTATACATGAACCAGGTATACCAGACTATACCAGGTATACTTGCACCAGGTATACCAGACTATAACAGGTATACTTGCACCAGGTATACAAGACTATACAAGGTATACTTCCACCAGGTATACCAGACTATAACAGGTTTACTTGCACCAGGTATACCAGACTATACCAGGTATACTTGCACAAGGTATACCAGACTATACAAGGTATACTTCCACCAGGTATACCAGACTATAACAGGTTTACTTGCACCAGGTATACCAGACTATACCAGGTACACTTACACCAGGTATACCAGAATATTTACACCAGGTATACCAGAATATTTATACAAGGTAAACCAGAATACGTATACCAGGTATACATATACCAGGAATACTTATACTGGATATGATTTATCAAATATGCTTATGGTGGGTATGAATATACTGTGTATGCTGACTCTATGCTTGCTAGAAGCACTTATTGTGTGTCAGCAGAGATAGGAAGGCAGCAGTTGAAGCATGAACGTCAGCAGGCAGCAGCAGCAGGTGTGAACTATGTCAGCAGACTCAGGCGGCGACGGGGCAGCAGCAGCGGCAGCAGCAGCGGCAGCAGCAGCGGCAGCAGCAGCGGCAACAGCAGCGCAGCAGGTGAGACAGATACAAAAACTAGCTTCTGATCACAACCCGTCCATGAGCGTCCATGAGCGTCCATGAGCGTCCATGAGCGTCCATGAGCGTCCATGAGCGTCCATGAGCGTCCATGAGCGTCCATGAGCGTCCACGAGCGTCCATGAGCGTCCATGAGCGTCCATGAGCGTCCATGAGCGTCCATAAGCGTCCACGAGCGTCCATGAACGTCATCGCCCCACGTCCAGTTCTTACGTGACAACTTCAGGTGATGTAGACAGTGGTTTTCAACCTTCTGACACCTGCGGACAGGTAAATGGTCTCCAACCTTCTGACACCTGCGGACAGGTAAATGGTCTCCAACCTTCTGACACCTGCGGACAGGTAAATGGTCTCCAACCTTCTGACACCTGCGGACAGGTAAATGGTCTCCAACCTTCTGACACCTGCGGACAGGTAAATGGTCTCCAACCTTCTGACACCTGCGGACAGGTAAATGGTCTCCAACCTTCTGACACCTGCGGAAGGTAAATGGTCTCCAACCTTCTGACACCTGCGGACAGGTAAATGGTCTCCAACCTTCTGACACCTGCGGACAGGTAAATGGTCTCCAACCTTCTGACACCTGCGGACAGGTAAATGGTCTTCAACCTTCTGACACCTGTGGACAGGTAAATGGTCTGCAACCTTCTGACACCTGTGGACAGGTAAATGGTCTCCAACCTTCTGACACCTGTGGACAGGTAAATGGTCTTCAACCTTCTGACACCTGTGGACAGGTAAATGGTCTCCAACCTTCTGACACCTGTGGACAAGGTAAATGGTCTCAACCTTCTGACACCTGTGGACAGGTAAATGGTCTCAACCTTCTGACACCTGCGGACAGGGTAAATGGTCTCAACCTTCTGACACCTGCGGACAGGTAAATGGTCTCCAACCTTCTGACACCTGCGGACAGGTAAATGGTCTCCATTCTTCTGACACCTGCGGACAGGTAAATGGTCTTCAACCTTCTGACACCTGTGGACAGGTAAATGGTCTCCAACCTTCTGACACCTGCGGACAGGTAAATGGTCTCCAACCTTCTGACACCTGCGGACAGGTAAATGGTCTTCAACCTTCTGACACCTGCGGACAGGTAAATGGTCTCCAACCTTCTGACACCTGCGGACAGGTAAATGGTCTCAACCTTCTGACACCTGTGGACAGGTAAATGGTCTTCAACCTTCTGACACCTGCGGACAGGTAAATGGTCTCCAACCTTCTGACACCTGTGGACAGGTAAATGGTCTCAACCTTCTGACACCTGCGGACAGGTAAATGGTCTCAACCTTCTGACACCTGCGGACAGGTAAATGGTCTCAACCTTCTGACACCTGTGGACAGGTAAATGGTCTGCAACCTTCTGACACCTGTGGACAGGTAAATGGTCTTCAACCTTCTGACACCTGTGGACAGGTAAATGGTCTCCAACCTTCTGACACCTGTGGACAGGTAAATGGTCTCAACCTTCTGACACCTGTGGACAGGTAAATGGTCTCAACCTTCTGACACCTGTGGACAGGTAAATGGTCTCCAACCTTCTGACACCTGTGGACAGGTAAATGGTCTCAACCTTCTGACACCTGGGACAGGTAAATGGTCTGCAACCTTCTGACACCTGCGGACAGGTAAATGGTCTCCAACCTTCTGACACCTAGTGGACAGGTAAATGGTCTCAACCTTCTGACACCTGTGGACAGGTAAATGGTCTCCAACCTTCTGACACCTGGGACAGGTAAATGGTCTCAACCTTCTGACACCTGCGGACAGGTAAATGGTCTCCAACCTTCTGACACCTGCGGACAGGTAAATGGTCTCCAACCTTCTGACACCTGCGGACAGGTAAATGGTCTCCAACCTTCTGACACCTGCGGACAGGTAAATGGTCTCAACCTTCTGACACCTGCGGACAGGTAAATGGTCTCCAACCTTCTGACACCTGCGGACAGGTAAATGGTCTCCAACCTTCTGACACCTGCGGACAGGTAAATGGTCTCCAACCTTCTGACACCTGGACAGGTAAATGGTCTCCAACCTTCTGACACCTGCGGACAGGTAAATGGTCTCCAACCTTCTGACACCTGCGGACAGGTAAATGGTCTCCAACCTTCTGACACCTGCGGACAGGTAAATGGTCTCCAACCTTCTGACACCTGCGGACAGGTAAATGGTCTCCAACCTTCTGACACCTGTGGACAGGTAAATGGTCTCCAACCTTCTGACACCTGCGGACAGGTAAATGGTCTCCAACCTTCTGACACCTGTGGACAGGTAAATGGTCTCAACCTTCTGACACCTGTGGACAGGTAAATGGTCTCAACCTTCTGACACCTTTGGACAGGTAAATGGTCTCCAACCTTCTGACACCTGCGGACAGGTAAATGGTCTCCAACCTTCTGACACCTGTGGACAGGTAAATGGTCTCCAACCTTCTGACACCTGCGGACAGGTAAATGGTCTCCAACCTTCTGACACCTGTGGACAGGTAAATGGTCTCAGACCTTCTGACACCTGCGGACAGGTAAATGGTCTCCAACCTTCTGACACCTGGGACAGGTAAATGGTCTCCACTTCTGACACCTGGGACAGGTAAATGGTCTCAACCTTCTGACACCTGTGGACAGGTAAATGGTCTCCAACCTTCTGACACCTGCGGACAGGTAAATGGTCTCAACCTTCTGACACCTGCGGACAGGTAAATGGTCTCCAACCTTCTGACACCTGCGGACAGGTAAATGGTCTCAACCTTCTGACACCTGGGACAGGTAAATGGCCCCCCCCCCCCCCCCCCCAAAAAAAAAAAAAAAAACCTTCTGACACCTGCGGACAGGTAAATGGTCTCAACCTTCTGACACCTGTGGACAGGTAAATGGTCTCAACCTTCTGACACCTGGGACAGGTAAATGGTCTCCAACCTTCTGACACCTGCGGACAGGTAAATGGTCTCAACCTTCTGACACCTGGGACAGGTAAATGGTCTCCAACCTTCTGACACCTGGGACAGGTAAATGGTCTCAACCTTCTGACACCTGTGGACAGGTAAATGGTCTCAACCTTCTGACACCTGTGGACAGGTAAATGGTCTCAACCTTCTGACACCTGTGGACAGGTAAATGGTCTCAACCTTCTGACACCTGTGGACAGGTAAATGGTCTCCAACCTTCTGACACCTGTGGACAGGTAAATGGTCTCAACCTTCTGACACCTGTGGACAGGTAAATGGTCTCAACCTTCTGACACCTGCGGACAGGTAAATGGTCTCAACCTTCTGACACCTGCGGACAGGAAATGGTCTCCAACCTTCTGACACCTGCGGACAGGTAAATGGTCTCCATTCTTCTGACACCTGCGGACAGGTAAATGGTCTTCAACCTTCTGACACCTGTGGACAGGTAAATGGTCTCCAACCTTCTGACACCTGCGGACAGGTAAATGGTCTCCAACCTTCTGACACCTGTGGACAGGTAAATGGTCTCCAACCTTCTGACACCTGCGGACAGGTAAATGGTCTCCAACCTTCTGACACCTGTGGACAGGTAAATGGTCTCCAACCTTCTGACACCTGTGGACAGGTAAATGGTCTCAGACCTTCTGACACCTGCGGACAGGTAAATGGTCTCCAACCTTCTGACACCTGGGACAGGTAAATGGTCTCAACCTTCTGACACCTGCGGACAGGTAAATGGTCTCAACCTTCTGACACCTGCGGACAGGTAAATGGTCTGCAACCTTCTGACACCTGTGGACAGGTAAATAATCTGCAACCTTCTGACACCTGTGGACAGGTAAATGGTCTTCAACCTTCTGACACCTGTGGACAGGTAAATGGTCTCCAACCTTCTGACACCTGTGGACAGGTAAATGGTCTCAACCTTCTGACACCTGTGGACAGGTAAATGGTCTCCAACCTTCTGACACCTGCGGACAGGTAAATGGTCTCCAACCTTCTGACACCTGCGGACAGGTAAATGGTCTCCAACCTTCTGACACCTGCGGACAGGTAAATGGTCTCCAACCTTCTGACACCTGCGGACAGGTAAATGGTCTCCAGCCTTCTGACACCTGCGGACAGGTAAATGGTCTCCAACCTTCTGACACCTGCGGACAGGTAAAAATAGGAGAAATATTTCACAGACCGCTAAGGCAGAAATAAAAATCATTATTAATAATAGTACAGTATTTTAATATAAAATAAAAATTCTATAGCTACTTAAAATAATCAGAAACTTAACAGTAAACAAAAATGTTAATGTTTAATAATAGATCGACTCCAGCCGTGGTTCCGGCCGTGGCACCGGCCGTGGCACCGGCCGTGGCACCGGCCGTGGCTCCGGCCGTGGCTCCGGCCGTGGCTCCAGCCGTGGCACCGGCCGTGGCACCGGCCGTGGCTCCGGCCGTGGCACCGCCGTGGCACCGGCCGTGGCTCCGGCCGTGGCTCCAGCCGTGGCACCGGCCGTGGCACCGGCCGTGGCTCCGGCCGTGGCACTGGCTGTGGTTCCGGCCGTGGCACCGGCCGTGGCACCGGCCGTGGCTCCGGCCGTGGCACCGGCCGTGGCTCCAGCCGTGGCTCCAGCCGTGGCACCGGCCGTGTCTCCAGCCGTGGCACCGGCCGTGGCTCCAGCAGAGTGACGTCACAAGACAACTCGACCAGAGTGACGTCACAAGACAACTCGACCAGAGTGACGTCACAAGACAACTCGACCAGAGTGACGTCACAAGACAACTCGACCAGAGTGACGTCACAAGACAACTCGACCAGAGTGACGTCACAAGACAACTCGACCAGAGTGACGTCACAAGACAACTCGACCAGAGTGACGTCACAAGACAACTCGACCAGAGTGACGTCACAAGACAACTCGACCAGAGTGACGTCACAAGACAACTCGACCAGAGTGACGTCACAAGACAACTCGACCAGAGTGACGTCACAAGACAACTCGACCAGAGTGACGTCACAAGACAACTCGACCAGAGTGACGTCACAAGACAACTCGACCAGAGTGACGTCACAAGACAACTCGACCAGAGTGACGTCACAAGACAACTCGACCAGTGTGACGTCACAAGACAACTCGACCAGTGTGACGTCACAAGACAACTCGATCAGGTTTTATTTTTCCTGAGTAATAAAAGCACATGAGTTGATATCTTCCATGAAGGAATTATTAATCTTTACGAGGATCCTCATTCGCAGGGTAACATTATAGCTCTGAGCTAACGCCCTTAAATGTTGACTTAATGAAAATGACTTCGACTGACGTCAACAGTAACCAAAAAATCTTGCAAAAGTGGACACATTTTTGTATCTTCCTCTTGTAGGCGATTATCCCAAAACACCAGCTTCTTTTTAAGAACATACGAAAGAAGGAACACTGCAGCAGGCCTACTGGCCCATGCGAGGCAGGTCCAATTCTCCCACCGGCTTAAGCCAATGCCTTAACCTAGTCAGGTCAGTCACATTCACTTAAGGAAGGAGCACGGCATCTGACCTAGTAGCACAAACTAGTCAGGTCCAACTCACACCCACCCACACCCACTCATGTATTTATCTAACCTATTTTTAAAGCTACACAAGGTTTTAGCTTCTATGACGGTACTCGGGAGTTTGTTCCACTCATCCACAACTCTATTACCAAACCAGGCTTTCCTATATCCTTCCTGAATCTGAATTTATCCAACTTAAAGCCATTGCTGCGAGTCCTGTCAATACTAGATATTTTTAGCACGCTATTTACATCCCTTTATTCATTCCTGTTTTCCATTTATACACCTCAATCATATCCCCCCTAATTCTACGCCTTTCTAGAGAGTGCAGATTCAGGGCCCTCAGTCTATCCTCATAGGGAAGATTTCTGATATATATACGCAAGCTTAACCATCCATTCCTCACCCAACAAATGCTCTACTAAGGCAGAGTTTCGCTCTCGCAAAAACTGCTTTACTTCTTCATTCAGTTCAACAAGGCGTGAAAGAACATTTTCTCTCGATGTGTGGAGAAGGTGATGGTGTGGCGAGACCATCCTCTGTGTTGTGAACAGCCTGGAGTTCACAGCTCGACTGCAGATTTCATTTATGATCTTCACCGCGTCATTCATCACAGTGTTTAGTTCAGTAGAAAGCTTCTTTACAGCAGAGTGCTCCTGGTGGATCATACAGTGAATGGACAAAATTTCTGGATGAGCAACGTCCTTTATTTTCGCAACTACACTTGAGCGATGTCCAGTCATGCTGGCAGCACCGTCCGTAAACACCGTAAACACCGACGCATTTGCTCCAGTCTAAGCCCTGTGCTTCAAAATACTCATCAAGGACACTAAATGTCTCTGAACTTGTGGTCAGTACAGGTAAGTCGAGGCAGCAAAGAATTTCCTCCCTAAAGTCTTCATCTTTACTCACGAAATCGTAATGACACGATTGCAAACAAACCATAACACAGGTGGGGATAGAACCAGCGGTCAGTGGCAGCAGACGCGCTAGCCACTGGGCCAACTAGCTACAAGATTCGTCGAACTAGGTATATTTATACACCATAGGAAGTTAGCATAGGCACCACTGTGGCCACAAATGCAAGTTACAGACGAATCTCCCGCCAGCGTGGCCGTGACTTTTAATAAAGATTTCTTATAATAAAGATTTCTTTTAATAAAACTCACCAACACTCAAAGTTTGAAGCCGATCGGAAAAGACATTGTCTAATTGCTCAGATCCTAATAATTCCAACTATTGCAAACAATTTCAGTAAAATTTCAAATTTGTGCCTCTAAAAACTAAACTTATGTGGCGTCATCCTCCTTATAAAATACATTATTATTATTAAGCCGACCACAAGTAATATTCTTTAGTTAATGAATACTAATGATGATCACTCTTAAATAAAGTTGGAAAACTGAGACTTAATGTCCCTCAGTACAATCATGAACTCTATATTCACCAGCGGTGACAATTTGAAGTCGATCAAAAATATAAAAAAAAAATGGTTATAACTATGACCATAATTTTTAAAGAATCTGGAAGATTCTGTAGGGACTGGTCCCTAATATACACACAGAAATCACTCCATACGAAAGCAAAAGACTTGGCAGACGGTGCAACGTACCCCCAGTGAAAAGTAGGGGCGCCACTGGTCCGGGGCCCAAGACTGTTCAACAGCCTCCCACCAGCCATAAGGGGCATTACCAGTAGACCTCTGGTTGCCTTCAAGAGGGAGCTGGACAGATACCTAAAGTCAGTGTCAGATCAGCCAGGCTGTGGTTCGTACGTTGGACTACGTGCAGCCAGCAGTAACAGCCTCGTTGATCAGGCCCTGATCCACCGGGAGACCTGGTCATAGACCGGGCCACGGGGACGTCGATCCCCGGAATGCCCTCCAGGTAGGTAGGTAAGCCAGCGGAAGGCCTCAGTCTGATGACCAAAAGCTCCAACGGCGGGTCATCATCTAAGACCCGCGTCAGGAAACACTTGTCCTGTGTCCTGACGAACCTTACCTAAGCTAGTCGATCAAAAGTGGCATTCTCTAGTTACTATTTTACAATAGTGTATGCCATTGGTAAAATGCATTAGACATTATCTCTTCTTAATAATATCAGAAATTAAGTTGTGGTCTGACTCTGGCAGCAGATTTAGATTTTGCCGTCGCAGCGGCACTAGCGGTACTGTGCTAGTACTGATGTACTAGCACAATACCCTTTACCGGGCACTCCCAGGAAAGTGATAATTTCGAAATGTATTTCATATGAGAGGATAGAGTAGCTCAATGTAAGGATAATGAGCCCATGTAATTGGAATTCTGAAAATAACTTCGCGCAATTGCCAATATTCGAAGACCGACTCTAGTCGGTCCCGCCCGGTAAAGGGTGTCAAATTCTGAATGTTGCAAATTTGCAATTGTTAATAAAACACCAAATAAGTATTTTTCTATTTTATTATACTAATAGACAATATCAAAAACATAAATGGAACTTGTTTCCAAACATTTTGTAAGTATAAAAAAATATAAACATGAATCAAAAAGAAAGATGCACACATTGCAAAGGGATAAAACTTTCAAGTCCCATATTCCTGAATTCCCTGAGTAAGAACAATCATTATAGATCACTAATTGCTACAATGATAGGCTGTGAAGCAATTTCTTTCCTTCTTGATGCATAGGTTAACTTTGCATGTTGAACAGAAAAATGAGGTTGTGACATGATATTTCTTTGTGCTGCAATACTTGCATGACAATATTTTTCCAACTGTTGGCCAGTGAGGTAGCATTTTATCCAACCTCACACTGTCATCAGGCCTAGCTGCACGTTGGTACTGCACTGGAGATGGCAATTGCAATGCTGGCAAACTATCATCACTGTTACCACTGGAAGTACTTGTTGAAGGTCTTGGACTTGATCTTATGTTGCTGCGTCTATACTTTTGTCCTTTGGATCTTGCAGTGACAGAGACTTCAAGCCTGAATTGCTTCAGTGTCATGCATTTGGCTTTTAGTGACCGACAATCACGGCAGTGAACAAGCCATGCATTCACAACAGAAAGATCAATAACATAGGCAAACAGCCGCATGTACCAACGTTTAGATATCATAGGTGTTTTGTACATATGTACCAACGTATTACTTTTGTCAATACCTCCCATGTGTGCATTATAGTTCTTGATGACTGCAGGGCACTGGAAGTTATCTTTAGTCTTAGATTCCTTGTTATATCTTTGAATAAAAGTCACAGGTTGCACTCCCACATCATTTGTCACTAAAGTGACAGCTTTGTTGACCTTCCACCTTACAACAAGGATACCATCATTGGTTTTGAAGTCAAAAGTGCCCCTGGGCACTATGTTCTTTTCCATTTGTTTGACAGGCATCAGTTCTGGTTTACCACATCTATTTTCACGTACTGTTCCAGTGTACCTGCAGTTATACTTGTCTCTTAGTACCTTGACCAAAGGTAGACTTGAAAAGAAATTGTCAACATAGATTGCTGATGTCTTTCTTTTGTTGAGAGTTGTTGCAAGTACCAGAACAATCTTTGAACTTATTGGTAGTTTAGTTTCTTCATCTGGCAGCTTTATGGGATGGTTTTCAAAAGTGGTTTTGCCTTCATACATGATTATATCATGTATGATTCCATCTTCACTTGCACAACAAAATAGTTTGAAACCCCATTTGTCTGGTTTGGTTTTGATGTACTGCCTGAGGTTTCCAGCAGTTTTACCCTTGAAACCAACCATTACTTCATCAATAGACTGCCTGGGTGTAGCTGCAACTTGCAAGCAAGCATTAGTTAGTGCAGTATAAAGAGGCCTTATTTTGTGGAATCTGTCCTTATGCTTGTGGGTGTTATCATTGAAATGAATTGTACGCCTAAGCAACCTGAACCTCTTAGATGACATGACTTCTGCAACCTGGATTACCTTAGTTGAACTTGCCCAATAATCATCTAGGGATGGGTATGAACAAATACCCATAAACAACAGAATACCTATGAACTGGATTATTTCTTCACAATCAGTTGCAAAAGTAGTATCTATGTTTTTTTGCTTGGCATACAAATTGGTTTGATATGTCATGCTGTCTATCATATTTGGGGTTAAATACTGGCTAAAATAATCAAATGGACACCTAATTGCAAGAGGCTTTTCATGTTGGTATACACTCAAAGAGTCATTATTGATGTCATCCTTCTTCCAGTCAGCTTCAGCTTGAACAACAAGTTCATCATGAAGATCTTCTTCATCAGGGTACTCCTCGATCGTAATACCTTTCTTTTTCTTGGCTAATTTAGGCTTTTTGGATGGCCTATCTTCCTCCTCATCACTTGACACCTGTGCATCCAGTGGCAAGTATTCATCACCACTGTCGAGCAATTCCAGGTCATCTGGCTCTGGATTTGAGTCACTTTCCTCCAAAATGCAGAGATATTTGGACTTCTGTTGGGAGGATTCACCATAAAACAATTTCTCATTGATCTGGAATGACAATAAGAATGTTCTGTACACACCCAGACCACTACAGAATTCATATATGCACTAGAAATTTGTATATAAATATTTATTTACTGAAATTTCAAATGTGGCCCTGACGGGCGGGACCGACTCTAGTCGGTCTTTTTTTGTTGCACTTTTTTCAATTGCATGGTACACTCATATTATGCTTTATAAACACCTGATATATATCTCAAAATATGACTAAACTATTCATTTACACACTGGACACAACAATAAGTACTTACCGACATTGTAGAGAGTATAATCACAGTGTATATGAGTGGAAGTAGAGCAAAAATCCGGTTCTGGGGGACGCCTAGCTAGAAGTGTTTACATTTTGGTCTCTCAACCAATGCGAAGCGAGCAGACGCCGGTCTCACTCAGCTGGAGCGACTCACAGAAGGCTTGTGATTGGTCAGAAATAAAGAACGGGAACCTAGATGCGCAGGGGGAATAGGATGACAGGCGCAAAAAGCATGTTTTTTAGGACCGACTCTAGTCGGTCCTGCCCGGTAAAGGGTGACTTTAATTTTTAGATTAAAATATATTTGAAGTGATTTCACGGGAATTAAAATTTCAGTTTTACACACAAAACTGGCAGATGTTCACCTACACTTGAATTTCACTCTCAATCGCCATTGAGAGCTATGAAAGCTATCCTAGCCATTCTACAATGCTGGGAACGGGGCCCCATGGCCTGATCCCTAAAGCTCTTGCTTCACACAGCGAGGGTCTGCGTTCGATTCCCAGCGCGGGTAGAAACATTGGGCGTGTTTCTTTACACCGGTTGTCCATGTTCACCCATCAGTAAAATGGGTACCTGGGTGTTAGTCGACTGGTGTGGGTCGCATCCTGGGACAAGGACCTAATTTGCCCGAAATACTCAGCATAACAAGGGACTGTATACCTTGTACATGTACTTGTAGTAAATAAAGATATTATTATATATTATTATATTAGAATTTTGGTCATACGGAACCGGCACATGCCATGTGGGAACTTGTGAGATGCCCACTCTGGCAATCACTGTTGACACAGATAACATAAGAATCCTAGAGTTCTGTTCTCACAAGCACCCTTAGGGTACACTTCCTTCGAGAATCAACTGAGTTACAGGAAATTTCTACCTCCATGCACGAACTAGAACAGACTTACTTGGATTGTGGAGTCTATTCTAGCTAAAAATCCCCTGATTCTACTCAAGCTACCTAGATTTCTAATGGCTTCCTCTTCACTTCAAGATGCCAAGAACACTGAAGGAATTATTCCTGCAAGATGTTAAATATTATTAGTAAATCCCACAACACCTTAGAGGTCCCTGGAGTCTGTGGAGGATTCCCCTGACTAATATTTGTGTGTGTAAGGAACTACTAGCTTCTGATCTAATATTCAAAGGGTAGTCACACAGCAATCTAAGCTGTTATTTACCATTCAGATGGATGTCACCCCACTCGTAACCTGTAGTTCAAATATCCTGCATTTCCCAAAATACAATTGTCCTACTAATACTAGGGGAAAAAACAGCAGATTACCTAACCTGTCTTAGTATAGAGGCCTGGGAAGGGACTGTCCACAGTACGTTGGGAAAACCTTTCGGATTCTTATCGTTGGTCACCAGACAGTATCTTGAAGACAGCGTGGTCACTGAGCTGGCAGCTCCCTAGAGATGCTAAGATAAGATTTTGTTCAGTTTTATAACCCCGGAGGGTTAGCCAACCAGGATAACCCAAGAAAGTCAGTGTGTCATCAAGGGACTCTGTGTTATTCCATTGGTGTCCCCAATCTTGTCCCCCAGGATGCGACCGACACCTGTAGACTAACATCCAGGTACCTTGCTAGGTGAACGGGACATTAAGTTTAAAGTTGATTGGGAATCTAATTCTTTGCTTCCTTTCCTTCATGTTTATGTCCACCGCTCAGTTATAGGTTTTGCCTTTTCCGTGTACCACAAGCCTATGCACAGTGGCATGTACATTCACTACTTTTCTTATCATGCTTCCTGTCAAAAAAGTGTTCTTATCTCCCTCTTTCTCCGTGCTCTCCGCATTTGTGATCCTCATTTCCTTGAAGCAGAAATTTCCACTCTTCATAATTCATTTTCCCACCTTGGCTACCCTTCCCATTTCATAGACTCTGCTTTCTCTCGTGCCAAACTGACTTTCTTCTCTCCTAAACCCTCTACTCCTGGGAACTCTCCTGTCCTCTGCCTTCCCTACATCTCTGGTCTCTCTAATCTCAACAACTCTCTCCGTTCCTTAGACATCAAACTTACCTTTCGCCAGACTAACACTCTTCGCACTAATCTTGTTCATACCACCCCTCCCTCTATAGATTCTCCTGGTGTCTACTCTATTTTTTGCTCCTCCTGTCCTCTTCAGTACTTCGGAGAAACTGGCTGAACTCTTTCTGACAGACTTAGGGAGCACAAAAATAGTGTTAGGCTTGCCGACACTAATAATGCTCTTTTCTGTCATGTCAGAGATCACAGTCATCATATTGATTGGTCTTCTGCTAAAACTGTCTACCCTACGTCCAACTTTCACAGTCGCCGTCTGGTTGAATCCTCCCTTATACACAACTTTCCCTGTATGAATCTTAGCCCTGGCTTTGTCTCTGTAGATGCTTTCCTCTCCCATTACATTGTTAAATGCTCCTAACTTCAGAACACCCGTGACTTAACCTGATTCCTTCCCCTTCTATCTCTTCCTCCTCCTCCTCTTTCTCCTTTCTCCTCTGTGTTTTCTTTCTTTTCTTTTGCCTTGTATTTGCCCTTTATTTTATTTTATTTTCATTTTTCCCTCTCTGTGTTGTTGTCCTTACCCTATGTGGGCTGCCAGCTTCATTGCAGTGCTCCTTTCCTAGAATATGACTGACTCCACTACCACTACTACTACCACTACCACTACTACCTCCATTATTACCCCTCCACCACTTTATTGTGCCCTCCCCTGTCTGCCTGCCTATAAATACCCCTTCTTCCTGTCCTGTGTGTTAGTGTGACTTTGTAAATGGTCCAAGTCGAACCGAAAATTCGTAAGCTCCTCTCTTTTTTATGTGCGGGTTGTGTGTGTATTGTTCCAGTCACGGTATTGTGCCTTTTTTTTTTTTTGTTATTCCTGGACAGTGTCGTGCGAGGGCATCTATTATCCTCGGCTAGCATATTTATGGCTGAATTGTATGCCATTCTTGTGGCACTTATCCGTATTGCATCTATACCTGTGTCACTATTTATGGTCGTTTCAGACTCCCTTAGTGCTTTACAGGCTATCCGTAAAATTGATACACCTCACCCCCTAGTTCTTCATATCCAACTTTGGTTATGCCGTATCTCTAGCAAGCACAAAGATATTGTTTTTTGTTGGGTCCCTGGTCATGTTGACGTACAGGGCAATGAACAGGCAGACACTGCTGTGCGGTCAGCAGTACATGACCTTCGCACCCGTTGGCAACAACGCTGGTCTGACCTGATGAATAACAAACTTCATTCTATTAAACCGGTTATAGGTTTCTGGCCTTCTTCTTGTCACCAATGTCGAGGTTGGGAGACTACACTCTCCCGTCTTCGCATCGGCCACACTCGTCTTACTCACGGGTATCTCATGGAGAGGCTCCCTGCCCCTCTCTGTGAGCATTGTCAGGTTCCAGTGTCTGTTCGACATAGTATTCTGTTGGACTGCCCACTCTATCAACGAGCATACAGAATTTACCTCCAATGGTGTCTTCGCTCTGCGGCCCTTTCTTTACCTTCCCTTCTTGCTGATGGACCCTCCTTTAATCCTGACTCTCTCAATGACTTTTTGACAGAAACTGACTTACTACACAAACTCTGAAGATTATACCTCTAGCACCTCCCTCAGTCCCTTCTACCTCAATCTCTTGCTACCCTCTATCCCTGCACTATCCACTGTCCTGCTGCACTCCATACCCTACTAATCATCCATCTCCCTCTTACAATCCATTCTTCCTGCATCCTGTCCTGGAGTTTACCTGGAGAGAATTCCAGGGGTCAACGCCCCTGCGGCCCGGTCTGTGACCAGGCCTAATTTTGGACCAGAGCCTGATCAACCAGGCTGTTACTGCTGGCCGCACGCAGTCCAACGTACGAGCCACAGCCTAGCTGGTCAGGTACCGACTTTAGGTGCCTGTCCAGTGCCCACTTGAAGACAGCCTCCTGACCAGCCGCGCTGTATAACCCCTGTGGTTTAGCGCTTCTTTTGATTATAATAATAATAATTCAGATGCCAGCCAACAGCAGTCGTCCTACCACCCCCTTGCTTTACTCTGGTGGGATTCTAGTTACTGTTATAAGTCCAATCTCATTACCAAATATAACATAATATTAATGCCAAAAGGTACATTATTAATTTCAATATTATTTTCTAACAATTTAAACCTACCTAAATCATCCTTAAAGACGTTAATCTATCAATTAGTATATTAATCTTGGCAACTACCCAATGTTATTGTAGAGTGGAAGGATGTGTTAAGGGTTACCGCAACCATGGCGTCAAATTATTAGGATACGAACCTGATGAATCCCCGTTTTATAAGTGAAGTAAAAAAAAAATGCAGGAGCAGAAAAAAAATCTGACAGCCACATGAAGGTCTCCATTCGTGGGCACCTAATTAATAGATGTTTGATTATATTCTTTTCAAAATTAAGGTAAAGTAACCTGAGTGCAAGTTATAATAAGAAAAATTGATAAACTTTCCAATATGAATAGATATCATTGCTGTGTTGCTGTTGGCTTAACATTAACTGAAAAGAACCAACGAATTCACACGCATGCGCGAGATGCCTGGTGAAGTGGGCAGGGAGCTGGGTAGAGGGGAATAGGCAGAGAGTGAACAGCGAGCCTACCGAGCCGATATCCAGTGATGGGATGGCGAGCAAAATTTGTCGTAGACGTCCGCCAAATCGGATTTAATTACCTCCTTTCGTAATGTGGTGGAATATCCAGGGAAGCGGCGAATATAAAGTGGGACAATCGGTCCAGGAGGTCCAGTAATCGGACAATAATTGTGAAATAAGGTGCCGCCGGCGAGTGACGCTGTCATAGGCCTATTTTGAACCGAGTGAAATAACCATACGGCAGGATAAAGTCGTAACCCTGATGCAGGGGAATTTCGTCTTAGAAGAGACTGAAATATATTCGATGAACTTTGGGAAAAGGTGAATACGGTGAAACCGAGTTGTAAATAATCAGGGGTTGATTGTACCG
>WNWK01021074.1:0-34667 GCA_009830355.1 Cherax destructor | reverse complement strand
CTCCGGGGCGAAAAAAAAAAAAAAAATAAAAAATTATAAAAAGGGGGGTTAATCTTATAAAAAAATAGCTTAACCTCTGGCTACACAATGGTACAAGACTCAATGAAATACGATGTTTCTACAAGGAATTATAGTCTTTTTATATCATGTATGGGGGCGGCGAGGGCGCACCCGCCTGCTCTCAGCCCGTATTTTTTTAAAAATTTTTTTTTTCCTTTTTTTCCTTTACTGTTTCTTTTATTATTCATTCTAATGGTGTAATTTACGATTTGGCATCATATGAGGGGGGAGCTTAAAAGGGCCCAAAAGCCAATCAGGAACGATCGGGGAATATTTGTTGATTTTTCAGCAGAATTCCCACTCTGAGAGCACCATATAATTTCATTATTATGCTAATATCAATTCTACGGCTTATTTATCTATCACAATTGATCTTAGGGGGAAATAATAAACACTATAAATAACATATAAACATTTATATGCTCCACATGAATAAAAATGAGCTCTAATATATGCGGTTTTTATCAGCAATATGAGTAAAAAAATGTTTCCCCTTCCCATAACATTTTTTTTTGGCCTGTGAGTAAAAAAAAACGGTGTTTGGGGGGCTAACTACACAAAAACATTATTTTAAAAGAAAACATTGAAACACAAGTGTTTTTTAAAAAAAAAAAAAAATTCCCGAGGCGGGTGGCCGGCGCCGCCCCAGGTTTTTCCCCCGGGCGAATATGGGGGAAAAGTAAGTTATTGACTTATTTTTTCTTTGGGGATTTTTTACTTTTTTGATTAAATTAAATAATATTCACGGGGGGGGAAAAAATATGATGGTTTTTTTTTTTAAAAGAACGCATTTTTTGTAAATTTTCCCAAAAAATTTTTTTGGGTTTTTTTTGGGAAAAGGGCATTTTTTTTTTAACATTCAAACAGTTAAAGCTTTATTTTTTTTTGGAATAAAGATAAGATGTTTACAGGAAAGTACACCCAAAAAAACGTATTAGCATTGTTTTTTCCCGTACCAAGTCCCCCAAAAAAACCTTTCGTAGTGACATATAGGATCGGGGTCCCCCCAAAAAGTCCGGGGCATGAGTTTTTTAGTAAATATTTTTTTTTAGTTGTTTTTTGGGACTATCTTATTGAATATTTTTTTAAAAAATACTGAGGAACACTTCTATGTGTAAAAAAAATGAAAGAAATTCGACGAACAGAAAAAAAAAAATTTGACGCTCGGAGACAGGTGTTACTGCCCCTTAAGGGGAGTGCGGACGAGCTGGTCGTTTTGAGATGAACGAGAAGGAAGTGTCGAATCGTCATGTGTGGGTCTAGGTCGTTTGGGTGTGGACCGGGGTGGTCCGATGGGAGACGGGCGAGCAATTCAAATTGCCGCACCGTCGAGGAGAAGCGGAATCAAGGTCAGAGAAGAGCGAAGGTCAGGACGATCGAAAGGGCTAGTCGGTCCCTGGTCCTGAAGCAGGTGACGAACGAGCACCAGCAAGAGGTACAGGGGCATGAGAGGTGTCCAAAGAGTTGTCCGTTAACGAGGCAGGGTCAGTACTGGGTGCGGTATCAGGAAGGGGCCGGGGTAGTGGGTTTATGGATTGGGTCAGCCATGAAGTACTTCTTTCTTTTTTATTTTTAAGAAAAAAAGAAAGAAGAAAATAAAAATAAAAAAAAAAAAAAAAAAAAGGGGAACGTGGAGGAATAGCTCCTAGGAGGAATGAAAGGGAGCATAAATCCCCTCCGTGCCAAAGAAGACCTCACCACCGCAAGTAGTGCAGATGCTGCATGGAACCCGTGCCATACCCTACCCTTCATGCCAGTAAACCAGCAATCCGGATAGAAACCCTCACATCCACCAGCCATCTCGGCAGACAAAAAGAGGGCGGCCGGATATCCGCCCCAAGCATACCGCCTTCGGCCACCACCTCCGGGAATGAAAGATGGCCTTCAGAGATACACCGTCGCCCGAAAGATACCCAAGGCCACCCCCGGTGACCGGGAGGATGGGGACACCCCCAGGCGATCCAGATTCCACAGCAAACCACCACCGCCAAGGACCTCAACGGAATGGGATGGACACGATATCCTTCCCCTACCTAGGAACTAGAATGCCTGAGGAGAGAAGCTCCCAGGCTAAAACTGGGAAGGAAATAAGGGAGGGATGAGGAGGAGGAGGAGGAAAGGGAAAAGGGAGGATGGGGAAGATGGGAAAAAGGGAGGGGGATTGGGGGTAGTGGTTCGGTCTGAGGAAGAAGACCAAGAGGTCCAATCTCAGACCGATAGCCTCTTTACCGCGACAAGGAGCCCCCTTAAAGAGGATTTCGTCCCAAAGAGTATGGCTTTGTTTTCCCGAGATGTAACGATAGTTTGTTGTCTACTAACCATTTGCTGCACGACTCCAGTTCCAGTGTTAATACATTAGCTATATCTTGTGGGTCTTTACCTGACACTAACAGAGCACTGTCATCCGCATACAGTAGGAGTTTGCACTTGACACTGATGGGCATATCATTTACATAACACAGGAATAATAAAGGACCCAGAATACTACCTTGGGAACTCCACATGCTATCGGCAGTGGTTCTGATTCCGTTTTGTTGATTTTGACAATTTGTTTCCTGTTGCTAAGATAGGACTTAAACCAGTCTGTGGAACCCTATGCCGATAGCTTGAAGTTTCTTACATAATACGTACATTGTGGTTGACAGTATCGAAGGCCTTTTGCAAGTCTAAAGTTACCATTCCTAATGAGGTTCCTATAGACATTTCAGTTCTCATGTAATCCATCAGATTAATTAGGGGGGTGTCGGTTGAGTAAGATCTTCTAAGCCTGATTGGTAACTATGAAGAATGTTGTTGTCACTAAAATATTTTTAAATACTTGACAGTACACCGCCTCTCTAGAATTTTGGATATTACACTGAGTATACTAACAGGCCTATAGTTGCTGACATCAGACCTACTATTTTTTGAAGATAGGAGTAACTCTGGCCTCCTTGAACCCATCTGGCACTGTATTAGTGGTGATGGACAAATTTATTATGTGAGCAATGGGATTGCCAGTTCAGAGGCACTATCTTTTAGGAATTTAGACGGATGTTATCTGAGCCAGTGCTCTTAATTGGGTTTAACCTGCTTAGTTCTTTTTCACGAAGTCATGAGATACACTTACTAGTTGACAACTGTTTGGAGTTACTCCTTTATTGGTATAGTATGTTTTAAATTTATCAGAGTCTGTGTTAAAGGTATTTGATGCAGCTTTGGGAGCTTACTTACTAGTGTTGATGCGACAGTTGTGTAGTATGAATTAAAACAATTTGCCACTTTAGTTGTTTCGGGCATATCCCCGTTATCGACATTTAGAACTATGTTAGATCTATCTATGGGTTTATGGCTATACCCCAACTGTTTGAGTTGTTGCCAGAGCTTTCTAGGTTATTCTTGTACTCTTCGATCTTGAGCAACAGTGTCTTGCCTTTTCGCCTTTATAAGCCTCTGCACTCTGTTCCTCACCCTTTGGAATTCATTTAGTGCTGCAATATCCTGTCTGTCTGCCTTAAATCTTTTTATCAACTGGTCTCTGAATTTCATATTATCAAATATCTCAGTAGTCATCCAGGGTTCAGTTCTTCGTTTAATCCTAACCTCTTTAACTGGTGCAATATTATCAAGGATGGCAGTGAACATTGTTTTGAATTTTCCCAGGCATCATTTACATTCGTGCAACTTGTTATCACTGACCAGTCACAATTGTGTAGCATATTTACCAGTGTTTCTTTACTGTAGTTTCTAGTTGACCTAACTTTTATTGTCTTGTGTAGGCCTATCCGTTCCCCAGTAATTTTCCTGGTACAGTAAATGATGAAATGGTCACTAAGACCGTGGTAATGACCCCTGACTGACTAATGTTCTCAGGGCGGTTACAAAGTATGTGGTCAATTAGGGTGGCTGAGAACTGTGTGATCCGGGTTGGTGTATTAATTAGTTGCGTGTAACTATTTAAATCCAGAATTTGCTTATATCTTTTACATAGCCCGTTATTTTGCTGTTGAAAACAGATGTTGAAGTCTCCTAATATTACTGTCTCGTCATTGTTATCAAGTCCTGACAAGACTCGAAAAGTCCTCTAAGAACTGGTCATGGGTGGGAGGGCGATAACTAGTTCCTACTAAGATGGGTTTGGTCTTGGGTAGCAACACTTCAAACCATAGAATCTCCAGTTTATTGTCATTTAAATCAGGTCTTGGATTATAGGCTAAGTCGTTCTTTATGTAGGCACATACCCCACCACCTTTCTATTCCTATCTAAGCATTTTATATTGTAACCTTCTATTTTGACCTCGCTCAGTCACCGTATCATCCAACCAGGATTCCGAGATGGATATAACTGCCGCTCTAGTTCTGTTAGCTAGAATCCTAATCTCTGCCAATCTTGGAAGAAATGATCTTGCGTTGACATGAATAAAGTGAAGGCCTGTTTTCCTAAGACAATCATAATCATCAATAAATTCAAGGGTCATTAGCATTAAAAATAGGAAAATGAATGTCATCATTGCTAAAGGGTAACTGTGCCAAAGTGCATGATTACAAACAAAATTTATAGCAGTAGCCTTTCTGCTGTACAGAAAGGCCCCATTTATACAGCAGGACCGCCACAGGATGGGTATGGGGTGCATAATAAAGATATTAAACTAACTAAAAAATTATACAGCAGGTTAGGTTTCAGGCTACTGCTGTACAGGAAGGCCCCATTTATACAGCAGGTTAGGTTCCAGGCTACTGCTGTACAGGAAGTCCCCATTTATACAGCAGGTTAGGTTCCAGGTTACTACTGTACAGAAGGCCCCATTTATACAGCAGGTTAGGTTCCAGGCTACTGCTGTACAGAAGGGCCCCATTTATACAGCAGGTTAGGTTCCAGGCTACTGCTGTACAGGAAGGCCCCATTTATACAGCAGGTTAGGTTCCAGGCTACTGCTGTACAGGAAGGCCCCATTTATACAGCAGGTTAGGTTCCAGGCTACTGCTGTACAGGAAGGCCCTACTTATACAGCAGGTTAAGTTCCAGGCTACTGATGTAAATGAAAATCACCGTAAAGTGAAACAGCCTTTTTTCACTTTGAAATGCATATAAAAGCCTGATAACATGTTTACACTATCATATATTAAGTGAGCAAATAGAGCTAGACCTAAAATGCATATACAGTACACACATTACTTCTTCTTCTTTCAACACGTCGGCCGCTTCCCACCGAGGCAGGGTGGCCCAAAAGGAAAACGAAAGTTTCTCCTTTTACATTTAGTAATATATACAAGAGAAAGGGTTACTAACCCCTTGCTCCCGGCATTTTAGTCGCTCTACGACACGCATGGCTTACGGAGGAAGAAGTCTGTTCCACTTCCCCATGGAGAACACATTACTTACCTTAAAGTATTTTCATCCTTAGCTTACAGTGAGCAGTGAATACATTTATTGTAGGAAGTCTGAATAAATGAAGAATGTGTATAATTGAAAACCAGTGTATTAGCAAAATGCTGTAAAGCAAAGCGCTGCAAAGCAGGGCCTCCTGTACACACAGAAGTCAATAGACTGTTGTGAGTCACAATTTAGGATCCCAGTAGAAATAAGCAACACTGCTTAACTTCCTTCTTCATTTAACTGTCTGGATTAAAATCAGAAGATAACACAGTACTCTCTTAATTAACTTAACAGTGTTAGACTGACTTAATGATTAACATGACAAGAGTGGTCAACTTGGGAACACCTTGCTAAAAGGATTTAACATACCCAGCTTTGAACACTACAACAATAACAAACTGTAGCTACATTTGTTCTGACCTATGAATGATCCAAGATGGTATCCCCCAATCCCTCAATCCAGCCCACTCTACCTCAATGATCAAAGAATGTATCCCTTTTGGGGTACAGGCACTGTATTTCCCCCCTCCAGGACTGGGGAACATCCCCACCCATCCTGCAGAGCAGGCACTGCAAAAGGGAAAACCTTTCTCTATCTCAATTTATTTGTATTTAGTCAATTTTCCCCATTTAAATTAAATGAAATGCAATTAATCCATTCCGGCCCCAGGAGCCACGAAAGATACTTCAATATTCACAATCAACTCTATGGCTTATTTATCTATCACAACATCTAATATAACATAATAAAAATAAATAATATAGAAACCTGATACAGGAACCCCGCGTTTTGTAAAAAACCCCACTCCTGAAGTCTGCCTGCCCCCATTACCAACGAATTTACTCTTTTAGAAAATGTCACGAGGTTGTCTATTTCAGACCCCCCAAAAAAACACTTCCACCAGCACTTAAATATACTTACATAATTGACGATTTCCAGGGTTTACTAAACTCGGGGGTCCACTGTATATACTTTGAATGAATAAAATTATGTCATTACGTATGTGGCTACGTAGTAGTGCTGACGGCGGACCCAGAGTTTATCTGAGGCAAAAAAATACTCTTTCAATAATCTGCTAATATCAACTCACGGGTTATTTATCTATCAAACTTCATCTAATATGACATAATAATATAAATAAATAGAAACCTGAAATATTTAGAATGAATAAATATGTCATTATGTGACAAGTGGAGGCGGACATAACCACACCAGCAGTGTTGTGGTACTCAATGCCATCTAGTGCAGCCTTTCAAAGCAGTCTATTATTATAATTATTATTATAGTACAGTGGACCCCGTTTTAATAATTCTTTTGAAAAAAACCCTTACCAAATGAATTTGTTTCCATAGACAAATGTAAAAATTTGATTAGCCGTTTCCCGACCCCCAAAATACACTTATAAAAGCACTTACAAAATACACTTACATAATTGTTTGAGTTGGGGGCTGAGAAACCGAGGGGCCACTGTACATTATGTAATATTATACAGTGGACCCTATTTGAACGGCTCGGCAAAGAACATATCATAAAAGAACAAGAAAATCGAAAATTGACATGCAAACAAAATATCATGATTCAACAAGTGCATCCGGAAAACCCGCCCGCACAGGCGCGCTTGGTGCCCCAGCGCCGCAGGCGTGGGGGCCAGTCTAGCATTGTTTACCCTTGAGTGAACATTACCCTGGATGCTCATCCAAACATTTCACAATTAATTGTGTTTGGAGCTTGTTCATTAAGTGCAACTGTGAAATAAACTACCAAGGGTCCCAAGAAAGTTCCTAGTGGTATCCCTGTGGTAAAGAAAGTGAGAAACACCATAGACATAAAGAAGGAAATTATACAAAAATATGAGAGTGGTGTGCGAATTTCTGAGCTTGCCAGATATATGGCAAAAACAGGTCAACTATCGCTTCTATCCTGGCAAAGAAGGAACAAATCAAGGAAGCTGATGTTGCAAAAGGTGTTGATATGGTAGCCAAAAATAGACCACAAATAGTCGAACAGGTTGAGAAGTTGTTGCTGGTGTGGATCAAGGATAGAGAGTTAGCGGGTGATAGTGTGTCGGAGACAATCATTTGTGAAAAGGCAAGACAGTTGCATGCCGATCTTGCAAAGAAAATGCCTGGAACCAGTGCTGATTGTAGTGTTAGTGATTTTAAGGCCAGCAGAGGCTGGTTTGACAGATTTAAGAAGCGTAGTGGCATACACAATGTGGTAAGGCATGGTGAGGCTGCCAGTTCAGACAAACGTGCGGCTGAAAAATTCATAAACAAAGTTTCAGGACTACATAAAGACTGAAAATTTGAAACCCGAACAAGTGTTCAATTGTGACGAAACAGGCCTGTTTTGGAAGAAAATGCCCAACAGGACCTACATTACTCATGTGGAAAAGGCACTGCCAGGACACAAGCCTATGAAAGACAGGCTAACTCTTATGTTTTGTGCTAATGCTAGTGGGGATTTTAAAGTGAAGCCTTTACTGGTGTATCACCCAGAAAATCCCAGTGTTCAAGAAACACAATGTTGTCAAGAATAGATTGTGTGTTGTGCAGAGCTAGTCAGAATGCATGGGTCACAAGGCAACTTTTCAGTGAGTGAATCCATGAAGTGTTTGGCCCCAGTGTGAAAAAATACCTACAGGAAAAGGATTTGGACTCCAAGTGCCTCCTGTTACTGGACAATGCTCCTGCACATCCTCCAAACTTGGAAGACCTACTGTGTGACGACTTCAGTTTTATTATTATTATTATTATAATCAAATAGAAGCGCTAAACCACAGGGGTCATACAACGCTGCAGGTTATTGCAGGATGCTGGGAGAATGGGTTGTAAGAGGGAGATGGATGATTAGTAGGGTATGGAGTGTAGCAGGACAGTGGATAGTGCGGGGATAGAGGGTAGCAAGAGATCGAGATAGAAGGGACTGAGGGAGGTGCTAGAGGTATAAACTTCAGAGTTTGTGTAGTAAGTCAGTTTCTGTCAAAAAGTCAACGAGAGAGTCAGGATTAAAGGAGGGTCCATCTGCAAGAAGGGAAGGTAAAGAAAGGGCCGCAGAGCGAAGATGCCGTTGGAGGTAAATTCTGCGTGCTCGTTGATAGAGGGGGCAGTCCAACAGAATACAGTGGTACCTCGACTTACGATATTTTTTCATTCCAGAATGCTGTTCAAGTGCCATTACCAAACGAATTTATCTCCTTAAGAAATGTTGTAAAATAGACTAGTCCTTTTAGACCCCCAAAATTACACTTACAAAAGCATTTAAAAAAATAAACTTACATAAAAGGGTGAGTTTGGGGACCATCGTAAGTCGAGGTACCACTGTATGTCGAACAGACACTGGAACCTGAAAATGTTCACAGAGAGGGGCAGGGAGCTTCTCCAAGAGATACCTGTGAGTAAGACGAGTGTGGCCGATGCGAAGACGGGAGAGTGCAGTCTCCCAACCCCGACATTGGTGACAAGAAGAAGGCCAGAAAACTATAATCGGTTTAATAGAATGGAGTTTGTTATTTAGCAGGTCAGACCAGCGTTGTTGCAAAACGGGTGCGAATGTGGGTAGCAATGACCGCAAAATAGTCCGTGAAAGGAACACCTCTATATGAAACTGGAAGGTCATGTACTGCTGACCGCGCAGCAGTGTCTGCCTGACTTCAGTTTTATAAAAGTGAAGTTCTTGCCTCCTAACACCACTCCTCTCCTCCATCCCATGGACCAGCAGGTCATTTCCAATTTCAAAAAACTCTACACAAAAACAGTGTTTGAAAAGTGCTTTGAAGTGACCTCGGACACTGAATTGACCCTTAGAGTTCTGGAAGAATCACTTAAATATCTACAAATCTACAACTGCATAGGCCTTATAGGTATGGCTTGGAATGCAGTGACTTCCAGGACTTTGAACTCTGCTTGGAGACCATTGTGGCCAGGTTGTGTACAACAGAGGGATTTTGAAGGGTTTGAGGCTGACCCTGACCCTACTGACCCTGTGCCTGTTGTGGAAGGTATTATGGCATTGGGCAAATTCCTGGGTTTGGAGGTGAGTGGCGAGGATGTGGAAGAGTTGGTGGAGGACCACAGGGTAGAGCTAACAACTGAAGAGCTGCAAGAGCTGGAACTGGAAGAGCATCAGACCAGAGTTGAGGCTATTGTTTCACAGGAGGAGGAGGAAGAGGGACAGGTTGAGGTGCCTTCTTCAGAGATTAAGGAGATTTGATTTGTTCGAAGTGGAACAATGTTCAAAGGTTTGTGGAGAAATACCACCCTGACCAAGCTGAAACAAGCCATATCAGCAACATGTTCAGTGACAAAACAATGTCCCACTTCAGGCAAATCTTAAAGAGGCACCAGAAACAGAGGACTCTGGACAGTTATTTTGTGCGACAGGGGTCTAGTGACTCACAAGCTGGTCCTAGTGGGATTAAAAAACAAAGAAGGGAAGTAACCCCAGATAGGGCTTTGATACCTGAAGTCCTTATGGAGGGGGATTCCCCTTCCAAACATTAAGCCCTCCCTCCCTCACTCCTCCTCCCTATCTTCCATATGCCATCAACAATCTTCAATAAAGGTAAGTAAAAATGTTATTTTATTTGTTTAACCCTTTGAGGGTCGGTCCCGTACTAGAACGTCAGTGCAGCCAGGGTCGGTTACGTACTTGTACGCGTAAATTCTAGTGCCTTCAAATCTGGTGGAAGAAAGCTGGCAGGCCTACATATGAAAGAATGGGTCTGCATGGTCAGTGTGCACAGTATAAAAAAATCCTGAAGCACGCAGTGCATAATGAAAAAAAAAAACTCCAACCGTTTTTTTGGTTTAAAACAGCGACTTTCGGGTGTATTTTCGTATTGTATTTGTGGTTGTATTCTGGTTTTCTTGGTCTCATTCGATAGAATGGAAGATATATTACAGAAATAGTGATGATTTTGATTGGTTTTATGATGACAAGTACAGTCATCCCTTGGTTTTCGCTTGTCCCAGTTTTCGCCGATTTTGGTTTTCGCCGACTTTTTTCAGGGAAAATTTGTCTTAGTTTTCGCAGATTGTTTTAGTTTTCGCCGACCGTATGGGACCTGTCCACCAGTGCCGCGCACATACAAAGGCCGTAGGCCCACCACCCACGCACCTCCCACGCACATTGTCACGCAGTCTAGCATTGTTTATGCTTGAGTGAACATCACCCCAGGAGTTTATACAAAACATTTATTAACAATTCATTGTTTTTGGCCCTTGATTATTGTGTGTGACTACTAAATAAGCTACCATGGGCCCAAAGAAAGCTCCTAGTGCCACTTCTTTGGTAAAGAAAGTGAGGAACACTGTAGAAATGAAGAAAGAAATAATAGAAAAATATGATAGTGGTGTACGTATTGCCGAGCTCGCCAGGATATACAAGAAAAACCCATCAACCATCAGTTCCATTGTGGCAAAGAGAAAGGAAATCACGGAAGCTAATGTTGCGAAAGGGGTGAATACGATAACGAAACAGAGATCACAAACAATGGAAAATATGGAGAAATTGTTATTGGTGTGGATAAACCAAAAACTGCTAGCGGGTGATAGTGTTGTGCAATCCATCATATGTGAAAAAGCAAGGCTGTTGCATGCCGATCTTGTAAAGAAAATGCCTGGAACCAGTGTTGAGGTTTATGAATTTAAGGCCAGCAAAGGCTGGTTCGAAAACTTCAAGAAGCGAACTGGCATACACAGTGTTGTAAGGCATGATGAGGGTGCCAGTTCAGATAAACATGGGGCTGAAAAATTTGTGCGTGAGTTTAAAGAATATGTAGAGGCAGAAGAATTTAAACCCCAACAAGTGTTTAATTGTGACGAAACCGGCCTCTTTTGGAAGAAAATGCCAAGGAGGACCTACATCACACAGGAGGAAAAGGCAATGTCAGGACACAAGCCTATGAAAGACAGGCTAACTCTTATGTTATGTGGGAACGCTAGTGGGGATTTAAAAGTGAAGCCTTTACTCGTGTATCACTCTGAAAATCCCAGAGTGTTCAGCAAATACAGTGTTGACAAAGGTAAATTGTGTGTGTTTTGGAAGTCTAATGCTAAGGCATGGGTCACTAGGGAAATTTTCCTGGAATGGTTTAATCAAGTGTTTGGCCCCAGTGTGAAGAAATATCTATTGGAGAATAAATTGCCACTTAAGTGCCTCCTGGTAATGGACAATGCTCCTGGTCATCCTCAAGACTTGGAAGACCAAATGCCTAAGGAATTCAGATTTGTAAAAGTGAAGTTCTTGCCTCCTAACACCACTCCTCTCCTCCAGCCCATGGACCAGCAGGTCATTGCAAACTTTAAAAAACTGTACACCAAAGCAATGTTTCAAAGGTGCTTTGATGTAACCTCAGACACTAGATTGACCCTAAAAGAGTTCTGGAAGGGTCACTTCGATATCTTCCATTGCATAGGCCTTATAGATAAAGCTTGGCAGGGAGTGACCTCCAGGACGATGAACTCTGCTTGGAGAAAGTTGTGGCCAGATTGTGTACAAGAGAGGGATTTTGAAGGGTTTGAAGCTAACCCTGATGAGCCTATGGAAGTTGTGGAAAGTATTGTGGAATTGGGGACTTCTATGGGGTTGGATGTGAATGGAGAGGATGTGGAAGAGTTGGTGGAGGACCACAATGAAGATCTAACCACTGAAGAGCTGCAAGAGCTTGAGCTGCAACAACAACAAAACAGATCTGAGGAAATTGCTTCAGTGGAGGAAGAAAGATGTAAGGTGCCTTCTTCAGAGATTAAGGAGATTTGTGCAATGTGGAGTAGGGTGCAATCATTTGTGGAGGAACATCACCCTGACAAAGATGTTGCAATCCGTGCTGGCTACTTTTACAATGACAATTCCATGTCCCATTTTAGGGACATTTTAAAGAGCCGCCAGATACAGAGCTCTCTGGAGAGATATTTAGTGCCACAGGTGTGCAGTGAATCACAAACTGGTCCTAGTGGGATTAAAAGACAAAGAAGGGAAGTGACCCCAGATGAGGACTTGGTACCTAGAGTCCTTATGGAGGGGGATTCCCCTTCCAAAAATTAGGGTTTCTACCCTCTACCCTCCTATCTCTCTTCCATCCAACAACATCAGTCTTCAGTAAGGGTAAGTGCCACATTCATTTCATTCATTTGTGCATGTAAATCTATCTTTAAGGCCCCCCAAAAATTGTTTTTTCCAAACTTCTGGGTTTCTGAAACGGATTAATTGAATTTCCATTATTTCTTATGGGGAAAATAGTTTTGGTTTTCGCCGATTTTGGTTTTAGCCGATCCATCTGGAACGGATTAAAACCGAAAACCGAGGGATGACTGTACCATGAAACTGAGCGCAAAGTAGCGAAAATGTTTGATTTTTGTCGATGTTCAAGAGCAAACAAATCACTCCATGCGTCCAATACACATCAACTGGCATTTCTAATATTCTTGCACAAGTACACTGATATTATTTATACCGTTTCTACAATGATGCAGTTGTATACATAACAGTAAATCTTCTATTTTTTTGTGAGAATAAAAATTCAAAATGGAAAGCAAAAGTAATGTAAAAGGGGCCTGGAGACGTGACTAATGAACAGATAAAATGTTATTTGAGAGCCAGGAATGTCTGTCTCGTTTATTCTGGACCCTATTTTGAAATTGGCATTTTTTGAAATTTGTGTGAAATTGGCCAAATTGCCAATTTCTGACTACCTTATTGGGTAGTTGAAATCGGTAAATTGGCGATTTCTTATACTCAATTGATAGAACAAATGGAACTCTAGCGAAATAGCTATAATGTTAGTAGACTGAAACATTGGAATTTGCCAAAAATAGGGCTCAAAGTGGGCGAAATCTCCGATGCATAAATGTCATCGATACCACTAACTTCGCGAGAGCATAACTCCGTTAGTTTTCCATCAAATTTCATAATTTTGGTGGCGTTATGATAGGAAAAAGATTCTCTATCATTTCTTAAGAAAAAAGTAATTGATTATTTTTCTGATAATTTTTCGACCCTGAGAACAAGTTTGGGAGAGGGCCTCTCGACCCTCAAAGGGTTAAATTTAAATACAGTGGACCCCCGGTTAACGAAAAAACTTCATCCCAGAAACCTGCTCAAGTGCCATTAATGAACGAATTTACTTCCTTAAGAAATAATGTCACATAGGTTAGTCTATTTCAGACCCCCAAAAATACACTTCCACAAGCACTTACAATATTATACTTACATAATTGTACGATTTCCGGGGTGTTCGTTAAACGGGGGTCCAATGTACATGCATTTATTTAATATATCTTTACTATGTATAATTCTTATGTGTATGTAGAACTATAATTAATCTCATTAAAATGTATTTTTTTTTTTAATATTTTTGGGTTTCTGGAATGGATTAATTGTATTTCCATTATTTCTTATGGGAAATATTGATTCAACTTTAAAACATTTCGAGTTTAGAACAAGCTCCTGGAACGGATAATGTTCGAAACTCGGGGTTCCACTGTACTGTTATTTTTTTATATGCTACATCACAACTATAAATTTTATTACTGTAAAACATTAGCTACCTCACTGTTGTAATAAGTAAAATAATGTACCTGGAGTCTACCTGGAGAGAATTCCAGGGGTCAACGCCCCCGCGGCCCAGTCCGTGACCAGGCCTCCTGTTGGACCAGAGCCTGATCAACCAGGCTGTTACTGCTGGTAACTATAGCCCGGCACAGACTTAGGGAACACATGATCGAAGTATACAAATAGACAACAGGAGTAAATAAATTGGATATAAATTGTAGAAACTTGTTTGGATTTGCCTCTTGTAAGTTGCACTCTGGGCAAGCACTGTTGACACCGACACTCTGAGACACTTCTCTCAGACTTACAAGTGGCTATGGTACAAATTTCTAGCTGATTGCAGTAAGGGGAACCCCACACTGCCTACACAATACTAGAAGGGAGATTACTTACTTGAAAGAAAAGGGTGGTATGTGTCCTGGTCTTCCTTATATACAACCCCTCCTAACACCATGTGCAGTGGAGAAACTTTGTCTGCAAAAGATGGGGTAATTAGTGTCCTGCCTGCACCTCAGAGTTCCCTGGTTACATAAGAACATAAGAACATAAGAAAGAAGGAACACTGCAGCAGGCCTACTGGCCCATGCGAGGCAGGTCCAAGTCTCCCACCGGCTTAAGCCAATGCCCCGACCCAGCCAGGTCAGGTTACATCCACTTAAGGAAGGAGCACGGCATCTGACCTAGTAGCACAAACTAGTCAGGTCCAACTCACACCCACCCGCACCCACTCATATATTTATCTAGCCTATTTTTAAAACTACACAACGTTTTAGCCTCTATAACTGTACTCGGGAGTTTGTTCCACTCATCGACAACTCTATTACCAAACCAATGCTTTCCTATATCCTTCCTGAATCTGAATTTATCCAACTTAAAGCCATTGCTGCGAGTCCTGTCAATACTAGATATTTTTAGCACGCTATTTACATCACCTTTATTTATTCCTGTTTTCCATTTATACACCTCAATCATATCCCCCCTAATTCTACGTCTTTCTAGAGAGTGCAGATTCAGGGCCCTCAGTCTATCCTCATAGGCAAGATTTCTGATACATGGGATTAACTTAGTCATCCTCCTTTGTACGTTTTCCAGAGCATTTATATCCATTCTGTAATACGGTGACCAAAACTGTGCAGCATAATCTAGATGAGGCCTAACCAAGGATATATAGAGTTGAAGAACAACCTGAGGACTCCTATTATTTATGCTTCTTGATATGAAGCCAAGGATTCTGTTCGCTTTATTGCGAACACTTATGCACTGCTGTCTTGGTTTTAGATTACTGCTAACCAGAACTCCTAAATCCTTTTCGCAATCAGTAGTATTAAGATCTACATTATTTAGTTTATATGTGGCATGGTTATTGTCCTGTCCAATATTTAGAACTTTGCATTTATCTATATTAAACTGCATCTGCCACTTCTCCGACCAATGCATCAGTCTATTCAAATCTTCCTGGAGTGCTCTAATGTCCTCATTTGAATGAATTGGACGGCCTATTTTGGTGTCATCGGCAAACTTGCTTATGTCGCTATTTATTCCCTCATCTATGTCGTTTATGTAGATTGTGAACAACAAGGGGCCCAATACTGACCCCTGTGGAACACCGCTTATGACACTTCCCCACTCTGATTTCTCCCCATTTATGCAAACTCTCTGCTGCCTATTTGTCAACCATGCTTCTATCCAGGAAAAAATTTCTCCTCCTATTCCGTGTGCCTTAATTTTCCTCAATAGTCTCTGATGTGGGACTCTATCAAAAGCCTTACTGAAGTCCATATACACAACATCATATTCATACTCTGCATTGTTATGCAGAGCATTTCGGGCAAATTAGGTCAGTTTTGTCCCAGAATGCGACCCACACCAGTCAACAAACACCCAGGTACCCATTTTACTGATGGGTGAACATAGACAACTGGTGTAAGGAAACATGTCCGATGTTTCCACCCCTTTGCTGGGAATCGAACCCAGACCATCGTCGTGTGAAACGAGAGCTTTTGCCACCAGAACAGTGTTCATTCATTCTGTGTAATCGTCCCTCAGCCTTGATAGCCTAAAGGTAAGAGATTGACCATCTTCTATTATGGCTGAGGGAATGATTACCTCAAAACTAAAGGACCCCAATGGAAATATGTCACTTTGACTTTCTTGGGTTATCCAAGGTAATCTACACATATGCTATGTATGATAATTTATGTAACTGTATTTATGTGTACCAGTACCTGGAGTTTACCTGGAGAGGGTAAGTCTGAGACCAGGCCTCATGGTGGAATCAGGATCTGATCAACTAGGTTGTTACTGCTGGCCACATGTAAAACTGATGTATGAACCACAGACACAGCCCAGTTGATCAGGTACTGACTTTAAGTGCCTGTCCAATGCCTTCTTGAAGACAGCCAGGGGTCTATTGGTAATCCCTTTCATATATGTTGTTGTTGTTGTTGTTGTTGTTGGGGTTTTATAGGGCCACTGACAGCCTTTCATGTATGCTGGGAGGCAGTTGAACAGTCATGGGCCCCTGACACTTATTATGTTGTCTCTCAGTGTACTCGTGGCACCACTACTTTTCATAAGAGGGATGTTGCATTGTTTGCCAAGTCTTTTGCTTTCATAGGGAGTGATTTTCGTGTGCAAGTTTGGTACTAATCCCTCTAGGATTTTCCAAGTGTATATTATCATGTATCTCTCTTGCCTGAATAAACTTACTAAACTACCTTTCCACTTCTACTGTCTCCAGTATTAGCATCACGTTTGATAAGAATGTCATGGAGAAATAATTAGTAAGTTTATTTAGGTACAGGTACATATAAGAACAATTATCATACATGATGTAAATTATCATGAATAACCCCCCAAAAAGCCCAAATTTCGGTTTTAGCTTGCCCGAAATACTACTCAACATAACTATGGGCTTTCTGCATACACAACCAAATGTCACCCATCTCTCTACAAACATTGTACAGTATAGTGCTGAAATAAATCTGTCTTTGGGGTCCTTCAAGCGTTCCCAGTAATTTAGGTGCTTTATCGTACTTATACATGCCATAAGTTTTCTGTATATTCTCCAGGTCTACAATTTCGCCCTGAACGCAGGCAAGAAATATACATGATAATATACATGATAATAGAAGATAAACAGATAAACATAATGCAGATGTTATATACACAGATTTTGCAAAAGCCTTTGACAAGTGTGACCATGGTGTAATAGCACACAAAATGCGTGATAAAGGAATAACAGGAAAAGTTGGTAGATGGATTTATAATTTCCTAACACGTAGAACACAAAGAGTAGTAGTCAACAGAGTAAAGTCTGAGGCAGCTACTGTGAAAAGCTCTGTTCCACAAGGCACAGTACTTGCTCCCATCCTATTCCTCATCCTCATATCAGACATTGACAGGGATATAAGCCACAGTGCTGTGTCTTCCTTTGCAGATGACACCCGAATCTGTATGACAGTGTCCACCGTTGAAGACACTGCAAGACTCCAAGCAGACATAAACCAAATCTTTAAATGGGCTGCAGAAAACAATATGAAGTTCAATGATGAGAAATTTCAATTACTCAGATACGGAAAACGTGAAGAAATTAAAATCTCATCGGAGTACAAAACTAATTCCAACTACACAATAGAGCGAAAAACTAATGTCAAAGACCTGGGAGTGATCATGTCAGAGGATCTCACCTTCAAGGACCATAACAATGTAGCAATTGCATCTGCTCGAAAAATGACAGGATGGATAATGAGAACCTTCAAAACCAGGGATGCCAAGCCCATGTTGACACTTTACAGATCGCTTGTTCTATCTAGGCTGGAATATTGCTGCACACTAACTGCACCTTTCAAGGCGGGTGAAATTGCTGACCTTGAAAATGTGCAGAGAACCTTCACCGCACGCATAAGTGCGATAAACCACCTCAACTACTGGGAACGCTTGAAGTTCCTAAACCTGTACTCTCTAGAACGCAGGCGGGAGAGATACATTATTATATACACATGGAAAATTCTCGAGGGCTTAGTACCAAACTTGCACACAAAAATCACTCCGTACGAAAGCAAAAGACTCGGCAGGCGATGTAACATTCCCCCAATGAAGAGCAGGGGTGCCACTAGCACGTTGAGGGACAACACAATAAGTGTGAGGGGCCCAAGATTGTTCAACTGCCTCCCAGCATACATCAGGGGGATTACCAACAAGCCCCTGGCTGTCTTCAAGCAGGCACTGGACAGGCACCTCAAGTCGGTACCTGATCAGCCGGGCTGTGGTTCGTACGTTGGACTGCGTGCGGCCAGCAGTAACAGCCTGGTTGATCAGGCTCTGGTCCAACAAGAGGCCTGGTCACAGACCGGGCCGCGGGGGCGTTGACCCCTGGAATTCTCTCCAGGTAGACTCCAGGTAGACACTTGAAAAATCCAAGAGGGACTAGTCCCAAATCTACACACGAAAATCACTCATGAAAGCAAAAGACTCGGCAGGAGGTGCAACATTTCCCAGTGAAAAGTAGGGGTACCACTAGCAAGCTAAGACACAACACAATAAGTTTAACTGCCTCCCAGCATACATGAGGGGGATTACCAATAGACCCCTGGCTGTCTTCAAGAAGGCGCTGAACAGGTACCTAAAGTCAGTACCTGACCAGCCAGGCTGTGGTTCGTACGTCAGTTTGCGTGCGGCCAGCAGTAACAGCCTGGTTGATCAGACCCTGATTCACCATGAGGCCTGGTCTCAGACCGAACCACGGGGGCGTTGACCCCCGAAACCCTCTCTAGGTATAATAAGAGTAGTATATCAATAAAAAAATAAATATACCGGATAAAAAACAAATTATGAATATTTTAACAAATATTTTCCATCTATAATGCATAATAACGTAAATAAATACCCAGTTTAGATATAAATATATGCGTTATAATTTAATTTCACTCATAGCTTTGTGTTAGTGTAGATTTATACACTAGTGGGGTTACATCAAGTGGATATAAAAGTATATTATACCAACAATCGTACCTGAAGCCATCCTGTGATAGTTTACGGATTGGTTGACAAAGACAGCGAGGAGAGGCAACCAGATGTTAACGACTTATGTCACAAACTGAAGCTGACTTGACTCAAGCAACTGTGTCCAGCTATTATAAGATGACAGTGACGTACCGTCACGGAAACTTCTGACGCACGAACACAAGATAAGATAAGATTTCTTCGGATTTTTAACCCCGGAGGGTTAGCCATCCAGGATAACCCAAGAAAGTCAGTGCGTCATCGAGGACTGTCTGTCTTATTTCCATTGGGGTCTTCAATCTTGTACCCCAGGATGCGACCCACACCAGTCGACTAACACCCAGGTACCTATTTGCTGCTAGGTGAACATGACAACAGGTGTAAGGAAACACGTCGAAATGTTTCCAACCCGCCGGAAATCGAACCCGGGCCCTCCGTGTGTGAAGCTGATAAGTTCAATTACTTGGAGCTCCCAACTTGTGCTCAGTCTGAGCCTACTCTTATCATTGGAGATTATAATGCAAGACACAAAAGCATTGGAAGCTCACAGTTTGGTAATCGTAATGGTAACCAACTGTTGTCACTATGAAATAGTCATGATAATGTACAAATTGTAGGTGACCTTGAACCCACACATATCTATGGAGGCCTCCTTGATCTGTGTCTTGGCTTCAACATTGCTTCTGCCAGCTGTGAAATACTATAGTATTTCACCTCACTTTGAGAGTATATAATAGCCCACTGTGTCCATGTATCGCTTGTAACAGCTTGAGAAAGCTCCTGGAGAGCGAAACGTTGCCACAATAAAATGTCACATTAGTTGCATTTGTGTCCTTTTACTTAACATATTGTCGGTAATTCTACCAATATTATTACACCATGTATCTGATTCATGCGGAGGTCGGTTCCAGTTTTTTCGATCCATCTGGAGGGATGTTCACCAGTGCTGAGGAAAGTTTGGAGGGCTTCTGTGCAGGGGTTTGAATGGGCTTGCCTGAGCATATTAACCCCAATTAGGATATTTCTTTCAGTAACACGATCTCTGATGCTTGGAATATCAAGTTCTTTCTGCATATTTAAAATTTTGGCAGTACGAGGGCATCCTAAAATGATCCTCATTGCTTCGTTCTGCAGTTTTTCCAGCCCTCCAAGCTTCCAGTCAGACACAAGAGCAAGTAGTGGCGCAGCATAATCAACCAATGATCTAATATAAGCAAGATACATCATTTTCACAATTTTAACATTAGCACCATACCTGGGGTGAAACCCTGCCACAACTCTAAGTGCGCTCAGCCTTTCTTTGTATTGACGACAAAGTCTCGTTACAACAGGTCCAAGTAGTGGGACCTCAAAGCCTAGATACCTGTATCTGTTTACATATTCTAGAAGAGACCCATCATGCAACTGGATCTGGCGAACTGTGCCTCTCTGTCGATGAGGACGCCTATTGAGTATCTTTGTTTTATCAGTAGAGATTATCAACCCCAGGTCCTGACACGAGGCTAGTACATGGTTAAGGATGTTTTGGGTGTTGTAGAATCCGGTGGTGTGAATCATTATATCATCAGCAAAACTGATCATATAATGATGGGGCTGGCTAGGCATAGCATTAAGTAAGGCATTAATTAGAATATTGAATAGAGTGGGACTGAGCACACCTCCCTGTGGGGTTCCTAATTCAAAGTCTTTAGTTATACTTCTATGCCCCTGGAACAACACAGAAGACTTTCTGTTGGACAGGTAGCCTTTAATCCAGCGGAGAAGCCATCCTCCAACATCCATTCTGGCAAGATCACTAATGATTACATGTCGGTTGGCAACATCAAAAGCAGATTTAAGGTCAAGGAAGGTAGTGTATGAGCTGTCAGTGTGCAGAGTGAGAAAGGTAGCTATGCATTGGTGCACACTCCTTCCATGCATGAAACCATGCAATCGGGGGGACAAAAAATGTTTGATTCTGTACATGAGACGATTCAGAATCATCCTCTCAAATGTTTTACATAAGCAGCTAGTAAGAGATATTGGGCGAAATGAATTTTGTTGATTGGGCCTAGGAATGGGAATGATGAGGCTGTTGGTCCAAGATTTAGGAGCTCCCAGTTACATAGCTCATGTTGTATAATTCGAGTAAAGGATTGCCTGGTACTCGACACAGCAATCTTAGTATATTGTAGGTAATACCATCCTCACCAGGCGACGTGGAGTTGCCTTTAGTTAGTGCTGCATCAAGTTCAAAGTTAGTGAAAGGAATGTTACAGTCATCTTCCTTGCTGAGCATAAAACAAACAAGTCTCTCCCTAGCATCATATTTGTCATTTAATTTCGCCTGTGTGGTATTGGGAAGATTTTCATAGTTTGATGTAACAGCCCAAGCACTGACTAGCTCATTCGCCCTATGTAAGGAATGAGGGTGCGCAATCTGACCATTTTGTCCTATGCACATGTCGATTGAAAACTGGGCCTGTTGTATGTGCGTGTGTGTGTATGTATATATGTGTGTGTATGTGTAATTTGTTCATGATTGTAACTATATATGATGTGATTATGATTCATTACCTTTGTAACTTGTCATGATTGTAACCAGCTCTACCTGGAGCTCATTACCTTTGTAACTTGTCATGATTGTGACCAGCTCTAGTTCATTACCTTTGTAACTTGTCATGAGTGTGACCAGCTCTACTTGGAGCTCATTACCTTTGTAACTTGTCATAATTGTGACCAGATCTAGTTCATTACCGCTGTAACTTGCTCAGCTATCAAAACTTTGGAGTCCAGTCAATGGACCAATTATGTACCTCTGTAATCTTTTGACTACCGCCCACAGGATGGGTATGGGGTGCATAATAAAGATATTAAACTAACTAAAGGAGGCATTCGGTGCTAAGGACGTAGCCATCCAGTACGCTTGAGTGAGCTTGTGAGATACACCACCAGAGTGGAGACAAATGATTTTTATGACTACCTGTTGTTGGATTTTCAACAGAGAATAATTTATTGAGGAATTCAGCCGGACTTGAATCCTGGAGGTTTGATGTCAAAACGCTTCCGTCAAACCATTCTGGAAAAATACCCTGACTTTGCTCACTGTAAATAAAGCATTACCAAGTGTGTGTACTCACCTAATTGTGGTTGCAGGGGTCGATACTCAGCTCCTGGCCCCGCCTCTTCACTGTCCCCTACTGGGTCCCTTCTCTCCCTGCTCCATGAGCTTTATCATACCTCGTCTTAAAGCTAAGATAAGATAAGATATGTATGGTTCCTGCCTCCACTGCATCACTTGCTAGACTATTCCACTTCCTGACTACTCTATGGCTGAAGAAATGCTTCCTAACATCCCTTTGACTCATCTGAGTTTTCAACTTCCAATTGTGCCCCCTTGTTTCTGTGTCCCCTCTCTGGAACATCCTGCCACTATCTACCTTGTCAGTTCCCTGCAGTATTTTGTATGTCGTTATCATGTCTCCTCTAACCCTCCTGTCCTCCAGTGTTGTCAGGCCGATTTTCCTTAACCTTTCGTCGTAGGACATTCCTCTGAGCTCTGGAACTAACCTTGTCACAAACCTTTGCACTTTCTCTAATTTCTTGACGTGCTTGACCAGGTGTGGGTTCCAAACTGGTGCTGCATACTCTAGTATGGGCCTGACATACACGGTGTACAGTGTCTTGAACGATTCCCTATTAAGGTATCGGAACGCTAACCTTAGGTTTGCCAGTCGCCCATATGCTGCCGCAGTTATCTGGTTGATGTGTGCTTCCGGAGACGTGCTTGGTGTTATACTCACCCCAAGGTCTTTCTCCTTTAACGAGGTTTGCAGTCTTTGTCCACCTAGCCTGTACTCTGTCTGCGGTCTTCTTTGCCCTTCCCCGACTTTGCATTTGGCTGAACCAGGTGTCCAGCCTGTCCAGGTCTCTTTGAAGTCCTGCCTGATCCTCATCAGATTTAATTCCCCTCGTTTACTTCACATCATCTGCGAACAGGGACACTTCTGAGTCTATCCCTTCCATCATGTCATTCACATATACCAAAAATAGCACTGGTCCTAGGACTGACCCCTGCGGAACCCCGCTCGTCAGAGGCGCCCACTGTGATACCTCATCACGTACCATGACTCATTGTTGCCTCCCTGTCAGGTATTCTCTGATCCATTGCAGTGCCTTTCCTGTTATACGTTCCTGATCCTCTATCTTCTCCACTAATCACTTGTGAGGAACTGTGTGAGCTCGTGTGGGTGTGTGTGTGTACTCTCGCATATGTGTGTGTACGCTCGCATATGTGTGTGTACGCTCGCATATGTGTGTGTACGCTCGCATATGTGTGTGTACGCTCGCATATGTGTGTGTACGCTCGCATATGTGTGTGTACGCTCGCATATGTGTGTGTACGCTCGTGTGTTCCTATGTACTCACCTAATTGTGGTTGCATGGGTCCATCCCCTGGCCCCGCCCCGCCCCGCCATGTGTGTGCGCGCTCGTGTGTGTACTCACCTAATTGTACTCACCTAATTGTGGTTGCAGGGGTCGAAACTCAGCTCCTGGCCCCACCTCTTCGCTGTCTGCTACTGGGTCTCTGCTCTCCCTGCTCCATGAGCTGTATCATACCTTGTCTTAAAACTATGTATGGTTCCTGCCTCCACTATATCTTTCTCTAGACTATTCCACTTCCTGACTACTCTGTGGCTGAAGAAATACTTCCTAACATCCCTTTGACTCATCTGAGTCTTCAGCTTCCAGTTGTGTCCCCTTGTTTCCGTGTTCCCTCTCTGGAACATCCTGTCATTGTCTACCTTGTCAATTCCCCGCAGTATTTTGTATGTCGTTATCATGTCTCCTCTGACCCTTCTGTGTGTGTGCTCGCGTGTGTGTTCTGGTTAGTTATCATTTTGTTCTTGGTGTGTGTATTCCTGTGTGTACTCACCTATTTGTGGTTGCAGGGGTCGATTCATAGCTCCTGGCCCCGCCTCTTCACTGATTGCTACTAGGTCTTCTTTCTCCCTGCTCTATGAGCTTTATCAAACCTCGTCTTAAAACTATGTATGGTTCCTGCCTCCACTACGTCACTTTCTAGGCTATTCCACTTCCTGACAACTCTATGACTGAAGAAATACTTCCTAACATCCCTTTGACTCATAGGAGTCTTCAACTTCCAATTGTGACCCCTTGTTTCTGTGTCCCCTCTCTGGAACATCTTGTCTCTGTCCACCTTATATATTCCTCGCAGTATTTTATATGTCGTTATCATGTCTCCCCTAACCCTCCTGTCCTCTAGTGTCGTCATGCCGATTTCCATTAACCTTTCTTCGTAGGACAATCCCCTTAGCTCTGGGACTAGTCTTGTTGCAAACCTTTGCACTTTCTCTAATTTCTTGACGTGCTTGACCAGGTGTGGGTTCCAAACTGGTGTTGCATACTCCAGTATGGGCCTGACATATATGGTGTACAGAGTCTTGAACGATTCCTTAGTGAGGTATTGGAACGCTATTCTTAGGTTTGCCAGACGCCCGTATGCTGCAGCATACGGTGTGTGTGTGTGTGTGTTTATGTGCTCGTGTGTGTGTGCGCTCGTGTGTGTGTGCGCTCGTGTGTGTTGCGCTCGTGTGTGTGCGCGCTCGTGTGTGTGTGCGCTCGTGTGTGTGTGACCCAATTAATATTTGCACTAATCACTCATTACAATTGTGACCAGGTGTGGACGTGTTAATTGCTCATTACTTTGTAATTTGTTCATGATTGTAACCATGTATGACGTGTGGATGATTCATTACCTTGCAACTTGGTCATGATTGTGACCAGATCTACCTGGAGTTCATCACCTTTGTACCTTGTTCAGCTATCAAAACTTTGGGACCTAGTCCCTGGACCCATTATGTACCTCTGTAATCCTTTGACTACCTCCCACAGGATGGGATGAGGTGCATAATAAAGATATTAAACTAACTCAAGACAGTGATTGAATGAGGCACGGTGAAAGTGTTTCCTCTTTTTTTCGGGTCACACTACCTCGGTGAGAAATGTCTGGTATAATAGGATAGTGAAAGGTGGGCGTATTCTTGAAAATATATATAGTGTGAGCAGCTCTCAGCTATATTATATGACTGGTTATCTGGCTACAGTCACACAAAACACCCAGAACTAGTGTGAGCAGCTCTCAGCTATATTATATGACTGGTTATCTGGCTACAGTCACACAAAACACCCAGAACTAGTGTGAGCAGCTCTCAGCTATATTATATGACTGGTTATCTGGCTACAGTCACACAAAACACCCTGAACTAGTGTGAGCAGCTCTCAGCTATTTTATATGACTGGTTATCTAGCTAGTCACACAAAACACCCTGAACTAGTGTGAGCAGCTCTCAGCTATTTTATATGACTGGTTATCTGGCTACAGTCACACAAAACACCCAGAACTCACCACGTGGAGGTGGCTGCCCTTAGAGTTCCTTTTTTTTTTTTTTTTTTTTTTTTTTTAGTAAGAATACATCAAAATAACAAAAACAGAATAAAGAAACTTAAACCCATAACGTAAAATATGATATATATTCTTATGATATTCAACCTTCGTTGACGTTTGCTTCTTAACTAACATGGCAGGGTCCTCTGAGGTATTTCATTATTTGGGTGATTTCCCAGTTTAGTCGCTTCTTACGGAGACGAGAGAAAGTATCTCTTCTACCGTAGAGTTTCAGAGCCTTGCCGCGGATCTCATGGATCTTAGATCTCACTTTAGAGATCTGCTGATCCTGATGTTCAGCGAGGGTCAGGGTGTATTGGCTCTGAGATTCATATTTTGGCAAATATACGTGAGGAAGATTCTAGGAATTAAGGCCGAGGCATTGGACAGGGGAAGGTGATGCGGAGCGAGAGACTTCACGAGGAGCCTCAAGAATCACCTCGTAGTCCAAAGTGGCTGACTTGAGGTCCTTTCCCTCTGGGAACCTTACGTAGTTTTTGGTAATTCCTTCTGCGACTTTAGTCTTGACAATGTCGTAAAGGTTAAGCTTTACTTTTCCAAATGTTTTTCTGCCAGAGGCAAGTTCGACAGAGAGGTCATCACCCTGACGGATCTTGCTTACGTCAACGCCCTTCTGCTGTAGATCGTCCCACTCTTGAATGCCATACCTCCATTCAGGGAAAGATAAAACTTGCCATGATGGATAAATTTTTCCACCCTGGACATGTCTAGTGGGTAGTGGGAAGCAGCTGAACAATCGACGACGATGCGAGAACTTCATCTTACGGGGAAGATCTTGTTCTCCCCAAACTTCTGCCTCTATACGTGTGAAGTTTACACGCACAGCCATTTTGTTCCCTACACCAAAAGACATATTTTTATATAAAACGCTAAGCTAGTGTTGATTAACACAAGGACTGCCTGACTAAGGCTCAGTAGTCACTAGGCGAATAATATCTTGGCAAGCTAAAATTTTCTTATGTCTAATACTTTTTAAATTTTACTAATTTGGGTTAAAATAGTAATATTTGAAATAATAGTGATGTTGGAATAATATGAAGAGTATTTGTCTGGTAATTGTCTTGAGCTTATGAGGATAGTGATGATAGTATTAATTGGCTTTGATAGTGAGGACGCTTTTTATAGTGGTAGTGAGGGTGTTAGTGATAGTGAGCTTTTTTTGGTGGTAGGGATAGTGTTAATGTTTGTGATAGTGATGTTTGTGGTGGTAGAGATAGTGTTTGTGATAATAGTGATGTTTGTGATGATAGTGATGTTTGTGATAGTGATGTTTGTGATGATAGTGATGTTTGTGATAGTGATGTTTGTGATAGTGATGTTTGTGATGATAGTGATGTTTGTGATGATAATGATGTTTGTGATGATAGTGATGTTTGTGATGATAGTAATGTTTGTGATGATAGTGATTGTGATAGTGATGTTTGTGATGATAGTGATGTTTGTGATGATAGTGATGTTTGTGATGATAGTGATGTTTGTGATGATAGTGATGTTTGTGATGATAGTGATGTTTGTGATAGTGATGTTTGTGATGAGAGTGATGTTTGTGATGATAGTGATGTTTGTGATAGTGATAGTGTTAATGTTTGTGATAGTGAAGCTTTTTGTGGTTGTATATATGGTATTAATGTTTGTAGTAGTGATATTTGTTGTGTTGATGGTGATGGTGTTAATGTTTGTGGTAGTGATGTTTGTTGTGGTGGCAGTGATAATGTTTGTGATGGTGATGGTGTTAATATTTGTGATAGTGATTTTTTTTTGTGTTGGTAGTGATGGTGTCAATGTTTGTGACAGTGCAGCTTGTGATGGTGGAGATAATGATAGTGAAGTTTCTTGTGGTGGTAGTGATGTTAATGCTTGTGATAGTGCGAAGTTTGAGGTAATAGTGATGACGTTAAAGTCTGTGATAGTGAAGCATGTGGTGGTGATAGTGATGGAGTTGTTAATGCTTGCGACAATAACGTTGTCGTACTGAGTTTTACCTAATCGGCACGACTTGTTGGAAAAAAAAAAATATATATATATATATATATATATATATATATATATATCAGGGTCTGATCAACCAGGCTGTTACTGCTGGCCTCACGCAAACTGACGTACGAACCACAGCCCGGCTGGTCAGGTACTGACTTTAGGTGTACAATTATCATACATAGTGTAAATTACCAAGGATAACCCCAAAAAAGTCAAATTAACTTATTTTCACTTAGGTTCTTGAGTAACTGACATATATTAGTGCATTATAGACACCCCCTTGATACGCAAAGCAAATATCTTCATGAGAAATCCAGATATTTTTCCTCAAAGTCTTTTTTATTCATTTCTGCGAGGCTATGGGTTTCACAATTTACATAGAGATGGACCCCCATCTATATGACTGGAGAGTTTGTAGTGGCATGATGACTCAAACTTCTGTATCCGGCAAATAAGATAAAAGCGACAGACCGTCACGGAAACTCATGACGCAAGAACAGAAAACTGGAGATCGTGAGAAAATACTCACAGCTCAGTATACATACAAACAAAACAAAAGATTATTTCTTTGCAGAGGTTTCAACGTGTGTTTACATTTCATAATTTGATTGGTACAATGAAAGCCACTATCATGCCGAGGCATTTCAGGCAGACTTAAGCTAATACTTAAAGACTACTTAAGTTTAGACAGGTAGAGTGGTAAATTTTAAATATTACTACCTTATAGAAAGTCCCTTGATATGCAAAGCAAATGGCTTCAGGAGAAATCCAAATATTTTTCCTCAAATCCTTTTTATCAACTCCGAGGCTATCGGTCCCACAATTTACATTAGAGGTGGGTCCCATCTGTATATGGAATGGTATAAAATACCGACACAATGGAAAAATAAAGTTAAGCAGTATAATGTGATCCTTTATTGACAACGTTTCGCCCACGAAGTGGGCTTTATAGATTGTGACTCGATAAAGCCCACTGCGTGGGCGAAACGTTGTCAAACATTCCATCCCACTAACAGTATATTTGTTCAACCCAATCTTCAATGATACCCAAGAAATATGCTTGGATAATTCTATTTACTCATGTGCAATTCCCACTCAAATCCAACCCCTCTCACTCATGAATTTATCCAACCTAAATTTGAAACTACCCAAGGTCCTTGCTTCAATAACCCTACTAGGCAGACTGTTCCACTCATCAACTACCCTATTTCCAAACCAATACTTTCCTATATCCTTTCTAAATCTAAACTTATCTAATTAGAATCCATTATTGCGGGTTCTCTCTTGGTGAGATATTCTCAAGACCTTATTTGTATCCCCTTTGTTAACATAAATACATATCATTACACATAACTACACAGAATCAATGCACATCACTATATAACACGATAGAGTGGAACCTCGGTACTCGAACAGCTCTGTACTCGAACAATTCAGTATTCAAACGCTTTGTTCAGTAAACAAATTACTCACTAGTCAACCATTTGCTTGGCACTCAACCAAACACACATGACCTATCAGAACTTTGCTGTAAACTATTTCGCTTTTCTTTGGATTTTTTGGTGTTTTTTATATTATTTGTTTACATAAGTTTGTATGGGGCCTAAGAGGGTTAGTGATAACAGCCAACCAAAAAGAAAATTATTTGGGAAAAATTCTTTCGGTACTCAGACAGATCGGCACTCAAACAGCCTTCTGGAAAGAATTAAGTTCGAGTGCCGAGGATCCACTGTACATCACTCCCCAAAATCACGATACATAACTATACAACATTACACATCACTCCACAACATCACTACACATCAACAAAACTGTCACTACACATCAACAAAACTGTCACTACACATCAACAAAACTGTCACTACACATCAACAAAACTGTCACTACACATCAACAAAACTGTCACTACACATCAACAAAACTGTCACTACACATCAAAAAAGACTGTCACTACACATCAACAAAACTGTCACTACACATCAACAAAACTGTCACTACACATCAACAAAACTGTCACTACACATCAACAAAACTGTCACTACACATCAACAAAACTGTCACTACACATCAACAAAACTGTCACTACACATCAACAAAACTGTCACTACACATCAACAAAACTGTCACTACACATCAACAAAACTGTCACTACACATCAACAAAACTGTCACTACACATCAACAAAACTGTCACTACACATCAACAAAACTGTCACTACACATCAACAAAACTGTCACTACACATCAACAAAACTGTCACTACACATCAACAAAACTGTCACTACACATCAACAAAACTGTCACTACACATCAACAAAACTGTCACTACACATCAACAAAACTGTCACTACACATCAACAAAACTGTCACTACACATCAACAAAACTGTCACTACACATCAACAAAACTGTCACTACACATCAACAAAACTGTCACTACACATCAACAAAACTGTCACTACACATCAACAAAACTGTCACTACACATCAACAAAACTGTCACTACACATCAACAAAACTGTCACTACACATCAACAAAACTGTCACTACACATCAACAAAACTGTCACTACACATCAACAAAACTGTCACTACACATCAACAAAACTGTCACTACACATCAACAAAACTGTCACTACACATCAACAAAACTGTCACTACACATCAACAAAACTGTCACTACACATCAACAAAACTGTCACTACACATCAACAAAACTGTCACTACACATCAACAAAACTGTCACTACACATCAACAAAACTGTCACTACACATCAACAAAACTGTCACTACACATCAACAAAACTGTCACTACACATCAACAAAACTGTCACTACACATCAACAAAACTGTCACTACACATCAACAAAACTGTCACTACACATCAACAAAACTGTCACTACACATACATGTACTCAGTACACTACACATCGGGGCCAGGAGGTGTGACTCAACCCCTGCAACCACAATTAGGCGAGAACATCAAGAACACTGTCACCACTACTCTTCTTCACAACAACTCATCCACAAGAAATATTAATCACTGCTTTTCACTATCGCAGTTACATGACTAATATTCAATAATTCCAACTTGACTATATAACTGTTTGACTGACTATTGAGAACACATATACCCCTGGGTGTTTTCTTAATATTCAAGAACTCTAACTTGACTATATAAAGGGTTGGCTGACTATTGAGAATATATCCCTGGGTGTTTTCTTAGTTGTGTAAATCCGAATATTCAAGAACTCTACTTGACTATATAAAGGGTTGGCTGACTATTGAGAATATACCCTTGGAATTTCTCTTAGGAAATCTACATATAAATCAGTCGGCTGCTTGGAAAAGTTTGTGGTCTGTCTTTCATCGCGGCTGCTTCTTAGTCTAAGTCAGTCGCTTAGACAACAATGCATTGGTTCAAGACACACACTCGCCGACTTCGCCAGAAGTCTGTCGATCCCAAGTGGATTCTGGAAAATGAAACACGCCTAAAAATTAAAGACCTCGGTTATGGAGGGTGTGGTAAGACCCAACTTTGGAATCTTCCAGGACACGACGGACCAGTGGTCCTCAAAAACATCTTTGATCCTATTACCCGAGAAACGGATTGTCTGCGTGAGGCCCAGATCTTGGAGAGACTCAAGGGTGCAGGTGGAGCTCCCAGACTTCTGGGTCTGTCTCCTGAGATAGGATGTTACTTTATGTCTTTTTTGGGGTTGGACGATCTCGAAACTCTCAGCCACAACTAGGAGACAGGTGGGGAAAAATTAGATGATTTGTTTTGGCTAAAAGCCATTGAAAGCATCATCAAGAATTTGACTAAAATCCACAAAAAAGGGATTGTTCATCTGGACCTTAAACAAAACAATGTGATGGTGGATAGAACAGACCCAACCTGTCCAAAAACCTCGATAATTGATTTTGGGCTTTCAACCCGCCCAGGCCAGCCTTGGGTTTATGGTGACTACGAAAAGAACCGCATCGACAAATTTTTGGAGTTTAGTAGCCCTTGGACCTCGTACGAAGCTGCTATGGGTCAGCCTGTGACAACAAAAAGTGATGTGGTGGGAGTTGCCCTGCTCATCAAACAGGTTATTGGAATAATGGATCGTAAACCCCACCAGTTAATGACCCTGGCTCTGAAGGGCCTCAGCCGGGACCCAAAGGAGAGACCTGACCTCAAGAAGTACCTCCGATCGACCCAAAAAATCATTAAGCTCTTCATTGCCAAATTTGGTTGAGCTCGGATTTCTTTTGTTTATTATTTGTTATATCCTAAAAAAGGATTTCTTTTGTTTATTATTTGCTATATCCTAAAAAAGGATTTCTTTTGTTTATTATTTGTTATATCCTAAAAAGAAAAAGGAAAAAAAAAAAACACGGAACTTGAAGAGCAGCCACCTCCACGTGGTAAGTTCTGGGTACGTTGTGTGACTGTGAGTACTTGGACACTCATGTGTGACTGTTGCTACATGACCAGTCATGCGTTAGTGAGGAGTACATGAACAGTTACACAAAGTAGCTGAGATTATTATTATAATCAAATAGAAGCGCTAAAGTAGCTGAGAGCTGCTCACACTATATAATAATAATATTTCATTGCAAGTTTACATCGAGATTTTGTAATTACAATCATGAACTGAAGTGCAAAGAGCCACTATCATGCCATGGCATTATGGGCAGATTAATCTAATGGCTTACAGACTACTTAATACTAGAAAAATTTAGTTGCTTATGTGTTTATTTTCCCATCTGTATATATTTGTATTTATAAAAAAAAGGGGAGAGGGGGTTTCTCCCCCTCTATGTAATTCACTCATCACAAACTACATATTCAAGTGGTTGGGCCATTAATCTTCATATACCCTCTCTACCTAGATTCAACAGGTTACCAGCGCTGCATGACCCTGCATCATACCTGATTATATTTCGATAATAAATATTTCGATAATATTTCGATAATAAATGTTCTAGTGCTGCACTTGTTATAAAATGGTAGTATATCGATCAAATGAGTTGCACAATATTGTGTTTACTGTATATTGATGAAAAACATTATCAATTGACAAAGTGCTTGGCGCACGAAATATCTTAATTATCATAACCCCGTACATTGTGTCTTATTTACATTATTATTATTATAAATAAGCGCTAAACTAACAAGAGTCATACACGCTGCAGGATAATGTCTTATTTACAAAATGTGGTACTTAACTGATGAAGGACTCTATCCCAGGAAATGAAGCAACCCCTCCTTTACTTGGATCATTGTTTACCTGCCTTTCCACAAGTACTGAATGATTCTGAAGGGTTTAGGGCTTCTGTGATTTTTTTGTAACACACTGGTCATATCCCACAGAGGTAGGATGACAAAAAAAAAAAAAAAAGGAAACATTCACCGTCATTCATTCAATCGCTTCCCTACCAGAAACGTACTGTCGGTACTCCATCTCTGCAAAATATTCTTGAATTCAGAGTACAGGTGAACTGCAGCCTTAATAACTCACGAGCAGTCGATAGGCTTTAAACTTTAATAGTCAAAATAATTTTTAATTATTATTTCATTAACTCTTCAAGGGAGATTCCTGTATACTCCAGGTATGTCAACTAGGGGCTCTTGATTTAAGGAAATGAATCAAGCCTGATTTAATACCTCACATTCCCTAGGCGCTATGACCCCAATGGGTTTAGTGCTCCCCATAAATATTTTTAAGACAAGTATGTGGAACACACACACTACCGTGATTGGAATATACGATGGTCTAAGTCGGACCGAAAAGTCGTCATGAGCTCCTCTCCTCTGTGCGGGTTATTTGTGCAAGGATGTGGACCTATACACAAATAACCCACACATAGGAAAGAGGAGCTTACGACGACGTTTCGATCCGTTTTAGACCATTTATAAAGTCACAAATTAATGTGGCTTTGTAAATGGTCCAAGTTGAACCAAAACATTGTCAATGGCTCCTCTCTCCTGTGTGGGTTATTTGTGTATTGTTCCAGTCACTGTATTGTGCCTTTATGTTATTCATCAGGATCTAATGTATGATAATCTATGTAACTGTATTTGTAATAATATTGGTAGAATTACCGACAATATGTTAAGTAAAAGGACACAATTGCAACTAATGTGACATTTTATTGTGGCAACGTTTCGCTCTCCAGGAGCTTTCTCAAGCCGTTACAAGCGATATATGGACACAGTTGGTATATATATACTGTCAAGGTGAGGTGAAAAAACTAGTGGTGTTAGAAGTAGTAGTGATATAAGTAGTATTAGTAGTATTAGTATTATTATTATTATAATCAAATAGAAGCGCTAAACCACAGGGGTTATACAGCGCTGCAGGTTATTGTAGGATGCAGGGAGAGTGGGTTGTAAGAGGGAGATGGACGATTAGTAGGGTATGGAGTGCAAGATGACGGTGGATAGTGCAGGGGTGGAGGGTAGCAAGAGATCGAGGTAGAAGGGACTGAGGGAGGTGCTAGAGTTATAATCTTCAGAGTTTGTGTAGTAAGTCAGTTTCTGTCAAAAAGTCAATGAGAGAGTCAGGATTAAAGGAGGGTCCATCTGTAAGAAGGGAAGGTAAAGAAAGGGCCGCAGAGCGAAGACGTCGTTGGAGGTAAATTCTACGTGCTCGTTGATAGAGTGGGCAGTCCAACAGGATATGTCGAACAGACACTGGAACCTGACAATGCTCACAGAGAGGGGCAGGGAGCCTCTCCATGAGATACCCGTGAGTAAGACGAGTGTGGCCGATGCGAAGACGGAGAGTGTAGTCTCCCAACCTCGACATTGGTGACAAGAAGAAGGCCAGAAACCTATAACCGGTTTAATTGAATGAAGTTTGTTATTCAGCAGGTCAGACCAGCGTTGTTGCCAACGGGTGGAAGGTGGGTAGCAATGAACAAAATAGTCCGTGAAAGGAACACCTCTATATGAAACTGGTAGGTCATGACTGCTGACCGCGCAGCAGTTCTGCCTGTTCATTGCCCTGTACGTCAACATGACCAGGGACCCAACAAAGACAATATCTTTATGCTTGCTAAAGATACGGCGTAACCAAAGGTGGATACGAAGAACTAGGGGGTGAGGTGTATCAATTTTACGGATAGCCTGTAAAGCACTAAGGGAGTCTGAAACGACCACAAATGGCGATACAGGCATAGATGCAATACGGATAAGTGCCACAAGAATGGCATACAATTCAGCCGTAAATATGCTAGCCGAGGGAATAGATGCCCTC
>WNWK01021073.1:0-34670 GCA_009830355.1 Cherax destructor | reverse complement strand
GATAGTGCAAGATAGAATGACTTGGAGGGTGTGTAAATCTGTAGTGGAGGGGAGGAGGGGTAGGGGTTGTCCTAGGAAAGTTTGGAAGGAGGGGTAAAAGAGGTTTGTGTGCAAGGGCGTGGACATGCAGCAGGTTTATGTGAGCGTGTTAGATAGGAGTGAATGGAGACAAATTATTTTTGAAACCTTACGAGCTGTTGAAGTGTGAGCAGGGTAATATTTTGTGAAGGGATTCAGGGAAACCGGTTAGCTGAATTTGAGTCCTGGAGGTGGGAAGTATAATTCCTGCACTTTAAAGGAGAGTTTGGGATATTGGCTGTTTGGAGTGACATCTGAACTGTCATATTTGGGTACCTCTGCAAAGACAGTGATTATTTGTGAATGATGTGAAAGTGTTGAATAATGGTGAAAATGTTTCTTTCTTTTTTGGGTCACCCTGCCTTGGTGGGAGACGGCCGGTGTGTTGAAAAAAAAAATGCATGCATTCATGCATGAGTGTGTGTGTGTATATCAGGGTTTGTAATAGATAATCTTAATTGGAGGGGAAAAAAAAGGTAAATAAGTAATTGATGTATGTCATACTGCACAATCATATCAGTTAGACTGTTCATTAATAGATTAAATGTTAATAGGCAGACTTGGGGATCTTTATGCTAAAGTGGGTGAAAATATTGTGGAGGGAGTAGTAGGTAAATTTGGGGTGCCAGGGGTAAATGTAAATGGGGAACCGTTAATTGAGCTATGTGTAGAAAGAGGTTTGGTAATAAGTAATACATATTTTATGAAAAAGAGAATAAATAAGTATACAAGGTATGATATAGCACGTAATGAAAGTAGTTTGTTAGATTATGTATTGGTGGATAAAAGGTTGATGGGTAGGCTTCAGGATGTACATGTTTATACAGGGGCAACAGATATATCGGATCATTATTTAGTTGTAGGTACAGTTAGAGTAAAAGGTAGATGGGACAAAAAGAAAATGGCAACAGCAAGTAAGAGAGAGGTAAAAGTGTATAAACTAAGGGAGGAGGAAGTTTGGGTGAGATATAAGCAACTATTGGCAGAAAGGTGGGCTAGTGCAAGTATGAGTAGTGGGGGGCTTGAAGAGAGTTAGGATAGTTTTAAAAATGCAGTATTAGAATGTGGGGCAGAAGTTTGTGGCTATAGGAGGGTGGGTGCAGGAGGAAAGAGGAGTGAGTAGTGGAATGAAGAAGTAAAGGGTGTGATAAAAGAGAAAAAAGTAGCTTATGAGAGGTTTTTACAAAACAGAAGTGTTAATAGAAGAGCAGAGTATATGGAGAGTAAAAGAAAATTGAAGAGAGTGGTGAGAGAGTGCAAAAGGAGAGCAGATGAAAGAGTGGGAGAGGCTCTGTCAAGAAATTTTGCTGAAAACAAGAAAAAATGTTGGAGTGAGATAAACAAGGTAAGAAAGCCTAGGGAACGAATGGATTTGTCAGTTAAAAACAGAGTAGGAGACTTAGTAGATGCCCGCTGGAGGTATTGGGTAGATGGCGGGAATATTTTGAGGAACTTTTAAATGTCGATGAAAAAAGGGAGGCAGTAATTTCATGCACTGGCCAGGGAAGTATAACATCGTTTAGGAGTGAAGAAGAGCAGGATGTGAGTGTGGGGGAGGTGCGTGAGGCATTACGTAGAATGAAAGGGGGTAAAGCAGCTGGAACTGACGGGATCATGACAGAAATGTTAAAAGCAGGGGGGGATATAGTGTTTGAGTGATTGGTATTGTTGTTTAATAAATGTATGAAAGAGGGGAAGGTACCTAGGGATTGGCAGAGAGCATGTATAGTTCCTTTATATAAAGGGAAGGGGGATAAAAGAGATTGTAAGAATTATAGGGGAAGAAGCTTACTGAGTATACCAGGTAAAGTGTATGGTAGGGTTATTATTGAAAGAATTAGAGGTAAGACAGAGAGTAGGATTGCAGATGAGCAAGGAGGCTTTAGAGTGGGTAGGGGATGTGTAAATCAAGTGTTTACATTCAAGCATATATGTGAACAGTATTTAGATAAAGGTAGGGAAGTTTTCATTGCATTTTTGGATTTAGAAAAGGCATATGATAGAGTGGATAGGGGAGCAATGTGGCAAATGTTGCAAGTGTATGGAATAGGTAGTAAGTTACTGAATGCTGTAAAGAGTTTTTATGAGGATAGCGAGGCTCAGGTTAGGGTGTGTAGGAGAGAGGGAGATTACTTCCCGGTAAAAGTAGGTCTTAGACAGGGATGTGTAATGTCACCATGGTTGTTTAATATATTTATAGATGGGGTTGTAAAAGAAGTAAATGATAGGGTGTTGAGGAGAGGAGAGGGATTAAATTATGGGGAATTAAATGCAAAATGGGAGTTGACACAGTTACTTTTAGCTGATGATACTGTGCTTATGGGAGATTCTAAAGAAAAGTTGCAAAGGTTAATGGACGAGTTTGGGAGGGTGTGTAAAGGTAGAAAGTTGAAAGTGAACATAGATAAGAGTAAGGTGATGAGGGTATCAAACGATTTAAATAAAGAAAAATTGGATATCACATTGGAGAGAGGGATTATGGAAGAAGTGAATGTTTTCAGATATTTGGGAGTTGACTTGTCAGTGGATGGGTTTATGAAGGATGAGGTTAACCATAGAATTGATGAAGAAAAAAAGGTGAGTGGTGCGTTGCGGTATCTGTGGAGACAAAAAAATGTTATCCATGGAGACAAAGAAGGGAATGTACGAAAGTATAGTGGTACCAACACTCTTATATGGGTGTGAAGCATGGGTTGCAAATGCTGCAGTGAGGAGGTGGCTGGAGGCAGTGGAGATGTCCTGTCTAAGGGCAATGTGTGGTGTAAATATTATGCAGAAAATTTGGAGTGTGGAAATTAGGAGGAGGTGTTGAGTTACTAAAAGCATTTATCAGAGGGCTGAAGAGGGGTTGTTGAAGTGGTTTGGTCATTTAGAGAGAATGGATCAAAGTAGAATGACTTGGAGAGCGTATAAATCTGTAGGGGAAGGAAGGCGGGGTAGGGGTCCTCCTCGAAAAGGTTGGAGTTAGGGGGTAAAGGAGGTTTTGTGGGTGAGGGGCTTGGACTTCCAGCAAGCATGTGTGAGCGTGTTAGATAGGAGTGAATGGAGACGAATGGTTTTTGGGACCTGACGAGCTGTTGGAGTGTGAGCAGGGTAACATTTTATGAAGGGATTCAGGGAAACCAGTTATAATTTATTTAGTTGGACTTGAGTCCTGGAAATGGGAAGTACAATGCCTGCACTTTAAAGGAGGGGTCTGGGATAGTGACAGTTGGGAGGGACTTATTCTCAGCTGTCATATCTGAGCTCCTCTGCATTTAAAGACAGTGATTATGTATGAGTGACGTGAAAGTGTTGAATGATGATGAAAGTATTGAATGATGATGAAAGTATTTTCTTTTTGGGGATTTTCTTTCTTTTTGGGTCACCCTGCCTCGGTGGGAGACGGCCGACTTGTTGAAAAAAAAAAAAAGGTAGACTTGCAGATGTGTATATTTTTAGTGATATTTACAATAAGAGTTAAGGGTAAATGTAGTACAGGGGAAATGACATCAGTGGGTAAGAGAGAAGGAGATAGATAGGGAAAGATAAAAATAACTACGTATTGGGAAAAAGGTGGACTAGATAATGGACAGGAAATGAGGTCAAAGAGGTATGGAATAAACTGAAGAAGGCAGTGCCAGTGTGCAACTGAAGTTTGTGGTTATAAGAGGATGAGAAGTGAAATGGTTGATGGAGTGATGATGTAAAGAGGATGGTAAGGGAGGAAAAAAAAATAGCACAAGTTTTTTTTTTTTTTCAACAAACTGACCATCTCCCACAGGAGTACAGTGACCCAAAAAAAAAGAAGATACACTTTCACCATCATACACCCCATCACTTTCTTGCCAGAGAGGTGCAGATAGTACAGTTCAAGACTGCAAATATCCCCACCTCTCCTTCAGAGTGCAAGCACTGTATTTCCCATCTCCTGGACTCGAGTCTGGCTAATCAGTTTTCCCTAAATCCTTTCATACATGTTACCTTGCTCACACTTCAACAGCATGTCAAGTCTTAAAAAAGCTACTTGCCTCCACTCACTCCTATTTAACACACACACACACACACACACACTTGTTGGATGTCTAAGCCCCACACACACAAAACTTCCTTTACCACCTTCCCTCCAACCTTTCCTATTTATTTCTTCCTACTTTAACCCTCTTATCCCCTTCAGCTCTGTTTTGCTTAGAGCCAGGACATCCAGCTTCTTTTCATTCATAACACAGGCAATCATCTCTTTCTTATCTGCACTACATCCATGCACATTCAAACATCTCATCTTTATAAAGTTTTTCTTCTTCTTTCAACAAACTGGCCATATCCCACCAAGGCAGGGTGACCCAAAAAAAAAAAAAGTTTCTCTTTTTAACTTCAGTAATGTACAGTGGTCCCTCGGTTTTCGTGCATCTCCAAACTCGAACATTTATGTAAGTGTATTTTCGTAAGTGCTGTTGCAAGTGTATTTTTGGGGGTCTGAAATAGACTAACCTACGTGACATTATTTCTTAAGGAAGTAAATTCGTTCGGTAATGGCACTTGAGCAGCATTCTGGAACGAATTTTTGGCGAAAACCGAGGGACCACTGTATACAGGAGAAGGGGTTACTAACCCATTGTTCCCAGCATTTTAGTTACCTTTTATGACATTCAAGGCTTACAGAGGAAGATTCTTTTTCACGTCCCCTTGAAGATGAAAGGAAAATAAATAAGACAAGAGCTATTAAGAAAATAGATGAAAATTCTGATGAGTATGTATTACATAGAGTGTACATGCATGTGTAGTGTGACTTAAATGTAAGTAGAAGTAGCAAGATGTATGTACCTGTTATCTTACGTGTTTTTGAAACAGAAAGAAAAGACAACAGCAATCCTACTATTGTGTAAAACAATTTACAGGTTTCCTTTTCATGCTCATTTGGCTGGATGGTAGTACCTCTCTGGGTAGTTGCTGTTTACCAACTTACTACAGTTTGTTCTTTGTCATCATCTTCTAGGAGTTCATTTATGTCTTCTGCCTGCATATCTTCAAAACCCCACCAGATCTACAATATCCTGGACTTGACTGTCTATTGAGGAAAACCTGTGACAGTATTCACAATATTAGGCCATAATTTTCTGAAGCCTGCATTTATTGTTGAACAGGGCATTTTGTCACATTTAACTTTTACATTGGTTATTGCCTTTGTAAAGTTAAATTTATGCCAGAATTCTGGTGCTATAATATCTTGAGTTGTTATTTATTGCTACAAGGAGTTTCTGCACCACTCCTGCATGTGTAATTGCATTGAAATATCTTAATCACTTCTTTATCCAGTGGTTTTATCAGGTATGTCATATTTGAGGATAAAATCACTACCTTCACATGTGAGTCCACATCCTTGCTAGGTACATCTTGATTGAAGGAATAAACTAACTTTTAAAGCAGCACTTCATAAACAATTTATCACTCATCTACAATGTCTTGTTAGACCACCAAACAAGAAGCAAAATAGTTTTACCTTTACCTTCTAAAGAATGAGGATTCTGAGAGTGCTAAATAAGCATAGGCTATACTTAAAAATCACCTGATGCATTAGGACATAGAAACAAGTTGAAACATTCCTTCACTTCCTTAAATCCTATTGCACTTTTCTCCTGATTTCTGACACCAGTTGTAGGTAGCATCTTCTTCCAAAATAAACCTGCCTCATTGGCATTAAGAACTTGCACAGGTTTGTAGCCATCCTCAGAAATAATTTCTAGTAATTCAACAGGAAAATTTACTATTGCCGCATGGTCTGCAGAGGCACTTTCTGCATTAAATTTTATGTTATGCACCCACTGCACATTTTAAAAGGGCTTAAACATCCAGAAATAAATGAACATTCTTGTGCAGGCTTTCTGCCTTGCTTGCACACTGTTTTATAGTATGTCAGGTCTTTTTTCTTCTGATCATAAGGGCACTAAGTGAGGCACCATTTTTTTTTTTTTCTGATCACTTTACACATTTGGAATTTTTTCTGTCTTAGCTGTAATGACATCTTTGCTATTCTTTTCACCATGTCATATTGTGGATTACTCATTGCACAAGCTGTTATCTTCACCTAACTCTCTTAAATTGAATGAATTGTTGAGCCTCTAAAATCAAACACATGCACTTTTTCCATGACCCATGCACCACCCTTCTGCATAAAACAGACAGTTTCATGCTAAATTTTCTGCTTGGCACCTGCAGCATAAATCTCTTTGGATGCTGTGGTTAATATAAGTACAAGACAGGGTGATGAAAAGATGAGAACAAAGTAATAAACATGGAGTGAAACGAGGCTTTACCTGGGTAAAGCTGGGATATTTTGCAGCATTCTGATCTTGGGAGAAAAAACAAAAAATTGTGAATTATTGATAATACAATTTGTGATATCATGAATTATGTTCATGGATATATACGTACATACATACATACATATACAGTGGTACCCCGAGTTTCGAACAAAATTCGTTCCAGAAGGCTGTTCGAGTGCTGTTACTGAACGAATTTGTTCCCATAAGGAATAATATAAATTAGATTAGTGTATAAACTAAGGGAGGAGGAAGTTAGGGTGAGATATAAGCAACTATTGGCAGAAAGGTGGGCTAGTGCAAGTATGAGTAGTGGGGGGGTTGAAGAGAGTTGCTATAGTTTTAAAAATGCAGTATTAGAATGTGGGGCAGAAGTTTGTGGCTATAGGAGGGTGGGTGCAGGAGGAAAGAGGAGTGAGTGGTGGAATGAAGAAGTAAAGGGTGTGATAAAAGATAAAAAGGTAGCTTATGAGAGGTTTTTACAAAACAGAAGTGTTAATAGAAGATCAGAGTATATGGAGAGTAAAAAAAAGATGGTGAGAGAGTGCAAAAGGAGAGCAGATGAAAGAGTGGGAGAGGCTCTGTCAAGAAATTTTGCTGAAAACAAGAAAAAATTTTGGAGTGAGATAAACATGTTAAGAAAGCCTAGGGAATGAATGGATTTGTCAGTTAAAAACAGAGTAGGGGAATTAGTAGATGGGGAGCTGGAGGTATTGGGTAGATGGCGGGAATATTTTGAGGAACTTTTAAATGTCGATGAAAAAAGGGAGGCGGTAATTTCATGCACTGGCCAGGGAGGTATAACATCGTTTAGGAGTGAAGACGAGCAGGATGTGAGTGTGGGGGAGGTGCGTGAGGCATTACGTAGAATGAAAGAGGCGACGAAAATACCGGGACCAAGGGGCTAGTAACCCCTTCTCCTGTATATATTACTAAATGTAAAAGGAGAAACTTTCGTTTTTCCTTTTGGGCCACCCTGCCTCAGTGGGAAACGGCCGACGTGTTGAAAGAAGAAGAAAGAAATGTATGAAAAAGGGGAAGGTACCTAGGGATTGGCAGAGAGCATGTATAGTTCCTTTATATAAAGGGAAGGGGGATAAAAGAGATTGTAAGAATTATAGGGGAATAAGTTTACTGAGTATACCAGGTAAAGTGTATGACAGGGTTATTATTGAAAGAATTAGAGGTAAGACAGAGAGTAGGATTGCAGATGAGCAAGGAGGCTTTAGAGTGGGTAGGGGATGTGTAGATCAAGTGTTTACAGTGAAGCATATATGTGAACAGTATTTAGATAAAGGTAGGGAAGTTTTCATTGCATTTATGGATTTAGAAAAGGCATATGATAGAGTGGATAGGGGAGCAATGTGGCAAATGTTGCAAGTGTATGGAATAGGTAGTAAGTTACTGAAGGCTGTAAAGAGTTTTTATGAGGATAGTGAGGCTCAGGTTAGGGTGTGTAGGAGAGAGGGAGATTACTTCCCGGTAAAAGTAGGTCTTAGACAGGGATGTGTAATGTCACCATGGTTGTTTAATATATTTATAGATGGGGTTGTAAAAGAAGTAAATGCTAGGGTGTTGGGGAGAGGGGTGGGATTAAATTATGGAGAATTAAATGCAAAATGGGAGTTGACACAGTTACTTTTTGCTGATGATACTGTGCTTATGGGAGATTCTAAAGAAAAGTTGCAAAGGTTAGTGGACGAGTTTGGGAGAGTGTGTAAAGGTAGAAAGTTAAAAGTGAACATAGATAAGAGTAAGGTGATGAGGGTATCAAACGATTTAAATAAAGAAAAATTGGATATCACATTGGAGAGAGGGATTATGGAAGAAGTAAATGTTTTCAGATATTTGGGAGTTGATGTGTCAGTGGATGGGTTTATGAAGGATGAGGTTAACCATAGAATTGATGAAGGAAAAAAGGTGAGTGGTGCATTGAGGTATCTGTGGAGACAAAAAACGTTATCCATGGAGGCAAAGAAGGGAATGTACGAAAGTATAGTGGTACCAACACTCTTATATGGGTGTGAAGCATGGGTTGCAAATGCTGCAGCGAGGAGGAGGCTGGAGGCAGTGGAGATGTCCTGTCTAAGGGCAATGTGTGGTGTAAATATTATGCAGAAAATTCGGAATGTGGAAATTAGGAGAAGGTGTGGAGTTACTAAAAGTATTTGTCAGAGGGCTGAAGAGGGGTTGTTGAGGTGGTTTGGTCATATAGAGAGAATGGATCAAAGTAGAATGACTTGGAGAGCGTATAAATCTGTAGGGAAAGGAAGGCGGGGTAGGGGTCGTCCTAGAAAAGGTTGGAGGGAAGGGGTAAAGGAGGTTTTGTGGGCGAGGGGCTTGGACTTCCAGCAAGCATGTGTGAGCGTGTTAGATAGGAGTGAATGGAGACGAATGGTTTTTGGGACATGACGATCTGTTGGAATGTGAGCAGGGTAACATTTTGTGAAGGGATTCAGGGAAACCAGTTAATTGATTTAGTTGGACTTGAGTCCTGGAAATGGGAAATACAATGCCTGCACTTTAAAGGAGGGGTCTGAGATAGTGACAGCTGGGAGGGAGTTTTCTCAGCTGTCGTATCTGAGCTCCTCTGCAAAGACAGTGATTATGTATGAGTGTGGTGAAAGTGTTGAATGATGATGAAAGTATTTTCTTTTTGGGGATTTTCTTTCTTTTTGGGTCACCCTGCCTCGGAGGGAGACGGCCGACTTGTTGAAAAAAAAAAAAAATATATATATATAGTATATATATATATACTATATATATATACTATATATATATATACTATATATATATATACTATATATATATATACTATATATATATATATACTATATATATATACTATATACAGTGGTACCTCGAGTTACGATGGTCCCCAAAATCGCCCTTTTATGTAAGTTTATTTTTTTAAATGCTTTTGTAGGTATATTTTTGGGGGTGTAAAAGGACTAGTCTATTTTACATTATTCCTTATGGGGATAAATTCGTTTGGTAATGGCACTTGAACAGCATTCTCGAACGAAAAAATATCGTAACTCGAGGTACCACTGTGTGTATATACAGTGGACCCCCGGTGTTCGTCCTGCTCAAAACACGCCCTTTTATGTAAGTTTATTTTTTTAAATGCTTTTATAAGTGTAGTTTTGGGGGTCTAAAGGACTAGTCTACTTTACATTATTTCTTAAGGAATATTTGTTGGTAATGGCACTTGAACAGCATTCTGTTACGAAAAATGGACGAACACCGGGGTCCACTGTATATACAGTGGTACCCCGACTTACGATATTTTTTCATTCCAGAATGCTGTTCAAGTGCCATTACCAAACGAATTTATCTCCATAAGAAATGATGTAAAATAGACTAGTCCCTTTAGACCCCAAAATTACACTTACAAAAGCATTTAAAAATCAACTTACATAAAAGGTGTGTTTGGGTACCATCGTAAGTCGGGGTACCACTGTGTGTATGTGTATATATATATATATATATATATATATATATATATATATATATATATATATATATATCTTTGTCACTGATTACAATGCGAAAATCTCATCCAGCTCTTCCGAGCTGGTGCGCGTGCCCAGAATACAGCATGCATTACCCTCTGAACAGCAGCGCTGAGTCGCTGGAACAGAAAACTAGCTGCCCTGGGATCCCTAGTTACCCTGTTGAGTCTTTTGCCCAGCTCCTTGAGGAACTTAGATGCACTCTTTCCCCATGAGCCAAGGGTCTCTGAGCCTATGGGAACAAACATATAATGATGGGCAAGTTCTCCATATTTTCTCGACTTCTGGGACTCCTGAAGGTGGCAGCAGCCCCTCCTTCCTCCCTGGTGTACTGGAGATAGGTATCAGCCAAGGTAGATGCACATGTGTAGTCCCACACCACCTGCTTGCCGTCTGTCCAGGCTTGAAGGGTGATACCATCTGGACGCTTTTGGTTGCCATCAGATCTGCATAGTTGGGGTGGTTCCCTTACTGCTGGGCATCCGGCTGTTGTGAGGCTCCTCTTGATAATGTTATTAACCTCTTCATGTCTTGCAATCTTTCCTCGGATTTAGACACACAAGACCATGGTACCCGAATCGGTCTGCTGCTTCACTGCCACAAATACACCTGTGTTCGGCGAGAATAGGGCGGCAAGTCGAAGGGCAACACCAATGCGGATGGTCTGTGGGTCGAGGCGTGTGCCAAGGCTGGAGTTGGGAACAGCCAAAAGAAAGTCCCCTGCATGAGGAGCTCTCACTGCAAGTAGGCGGGCTCTATCCTTCCCTGACACACTCTGAAGCATTGCTGAGGCTATATTCTCTACTATTGGGCCATCCCAGTGCGACTGTTTGTAGTTGTTGGGGGAGCAGGCCTGGTTTCAGAGCCTGTTAGGTTATCCCAGATCCTGGCTCCATCAACGAACTTTTGGTCATGGATTCCAATCGTGTCCCTAAGATGTTCAGGGAGAATTGCTGCTACAAGCCCTCTGGATGCAATGCATGAAGACAGGAAAGCAGGTAGAGCAATCTGAGATGACTTGCGGACACCAATGCCTCCTAGTCTGACTGGGAGTGTAGCTTGGTCCCACTGCCCATCTTCTAGAGTAAGGTTAAGTACTTTAGTAAAGATCTGCCTCAGGATACTGTCATATTCGTGCAGTATAGGATTATATATATATATATATATATATACATAATGTGTGTATATATATATATATATATATATATATATATATATATATATATATATATATATATATATATATATATATATATATATATACATACATACATACATACATACATACATACATACATACATACATACATTCGAACAATTATGTAAGTTTAACCCTTTAACTGTCCACACGTAGATCTACATTCACTCGATCTACATTCACTCCGCACTGCTCCGAATATTTAAAAAAAAATCATTTTTTTTTTTTTAAATGAAGAGCACATTTTTATAAACAGGATAGGCTAAAAAAAAATTTTAGGGCCAGTACTTACCGAGATATAAGCCCGACAAGTTGGTGCTGGATGCTCACCTGACGGCATCATCAAGTCCTGCCGCTTGCAGAAGTAATGCCGATATACTTTTTTTTCTAGTTTTTATTTTAATTTATACAATTTTTATGTTCTGGTAATTACAATTTATAATAGTTCTTGTGATTTTATAGCCAATCTTTGTTCTAACACTAATATTAGGTACTGAAATAGTACTCAAATAGTCACATTGACACCAACAGGTGAACAATTTCACCTGCCATGATCATTTACTATTGTCTATAAATATATATGAAGTATTTATAGGTCCCAGCAATGTTTTAGACATCCTGGATCATATATGAAACTCCTTGAAGAATGGTGTGTTGACAATTGTCAGATAACTACTGATAAGGCAGTGACATTGATGAATGAATGTGTGCAAGGAACCCTTGCTTTCTTTTCACTGTCTGTATCTATCTGTCTATCTATCTATCTGTCTGTCTATCTATCTGTCTATCTATCTGTCTGTCTGTCTATCTGTCTATATATCTGTGTATCTATCTGTCTGTCTGTCTATCTGTCTATATATCTGTGTATCTATCTGTATATATATCTGTGTATCTATCTGTATATATATCTGTGTATCTATCTGTCTATATATCTGTGTATCTATCTGTCTATATATCTGTGTATCTATCTGTCTATCTATCTGTCTAGCTTGGCTTATCTGTCTTTGTTTGCCTGCCTATGTGTGCCTGGAGTATAATATGAAACTCCTTGATGAATGGTGTTATGACAAGTGTCAGATAACACTGACAGCCCAATGACATTGATTAATGTGCGCAGGGAACCATAGCTTTGTTTTCACTGTCTATCTGTCTATCTATCTGTCCATCTGTCTATCTGTCTATGTCTCTGTCTAGCTCTGCTCATCTGTCTTTCTGTCTGCCTGTGTGTGCCTGGAGTATATGAAACTCCTTGAAGAATGGTGTTATGACAAGTGTCAGATAACACTGACAGCTCAATGACATTGATGAATGGGAGCAGGGAACCCTCTCCGTGTTTTCACTGTCTGTCTGTCTGTCTAGCTCTGCTTATCTGTCTTTCCGTCTGCCTGTGTGTGTGTGTCTTTCCGTCTGCTTGTCTCAGTCTAAGTGCGGCTCATAAGCCAACAGGTATTATACACGATGCAGAAGTGACAATGCGTATTACGTGCCAGTCATGGTATTATGTCTTATATATATATACAGTGGTACCCCGACTTACGATATTTTTTCATTCCAGAATGCTGTTCAAGTGCCATTACCAAACGAATTTATCTCCATAAGAAATGATGTAAAATAGACTAGTCCTTTTAGACCCCCAAAATTACACTTACAAAAGCATTTAAAAAAATAAACTTACATAAAAGGGTGAGTTTGGGGACCATCGTAAGTCGGGGTACCACTGTACAAGCATTGTATAGCACTTTGCCTGGAATTTTTGGGTTATCCTAGGTAATTTACACTATGTATAATAACTGTACTTATGTGTACATGTGAGAGACAGAGAGAGAGAGAGAGATATTACAGATATATATAGATAGAGATATAGAGAGATACAGAGATATAGGACAGATAGATATAGACAGATATAGACACAGAGACAGCCAAAGCCAGCCTGCCGAATATATAAGAACATAAAAAAGAAGAAACACTGCAGAAGGCCTACTGGCCCATGCAAGGCAGGTCCATGTCACCCCCCCCAGCTTAGACCAATGACCCACCTAGTCAGGTCACATCCTCTGAAGGAAGGAGCACAGCATCAGACCTAGTAGCACAAGCTAGTCAGGTCCAACTCATACCCATCCACAACCACTCATGTATTTATCGAACCTATTTTTACTTTCCTCTTATAAGGGGAGTGTTAATGTGACATGACATCATTGAAACCATGGTGTTTGCCACATTATTTGCTCTAGCTGGCACTTAAATGAACTAGTGCTCCCCCAAGGTACTAAGTGGTCCCAGATTTTTTTAATACTGCGCACACTGAGGGCGCAGACCCATTCTCTCATGTCTAGGCGACTCAGGCCTATTGCACTAAATTTAAAGGAATGAAAAATAAAACGTAGATCTACGTTCGGAGCAGTACGCGTACAAACGTATATCTACGTTTGGACAGTTAAAGGGTTAATATTGTAAGTGCTTTTGTATGTGTATTTTTGGGGGTCTGAAAGGACTAATCTAATTTACATTTTTCCTTAAGGGAACAAATTCATTCGGTAATGGCACTTGAACAGCATTCTGGAAAGAATTTTGAATGAAAACCGAGGGTTTTCATTCAAAGTTTTCATTGCATTTATGGATTTAGAAAAGGCATATGATAGAGTGGATAGGGGAGCAATGTGGTAAATGTTGCAAGTGTATGGAATAGGTAGTAAGTTATTGAAGGCTGTAAAGAGTTTTTATGAGGATAGTGAGGCTCAGGTTAGGGTGTGTAGGAGAGAGGGAGATTACTTCCCGGTAAAAGTAGGTCTTAGACAGGGATGTGTAATGTCACCATGGTTGTTTAATATATTTATAGATGGGGTTGTAAAAGAAGTAAATGCTAGGGTGTTGGGGAGAGGGGTGGGATTAAATTATGGGGAATTAAATGCAAAATGGGAGTTGACACAGTTACTTTTTGCTGATGATACTGTGCTTATGAGAGATTCTAAAGAAAAGTTGCAAAGGTTAGTGGACGAGTTTGGGAGGGTGTGTAAAGGTAGAAAGTTGAAAGTGAACATAGATAAGAGTAAGGTGATGAGCGTATCAAATGATTTAAATAAAGAAAAATTGAATATCACATTGGAGAGAGGGATTATGGAAGAAGTAAATGTTTTCAGATATTTGGGAGTTGGCGTGTCAGCGGATGGGTTTATGAAGGATGAGGTTAACCATAGAATTGATGAAGGAAAAAAGGTGAGTGGTGCGTTGAGGTATCTGTGGAGACAAAAAACGTTATCCATGGAGGCAAAGAAGGGAATGTACGAAAGTATAGTGGGACCAACACTCTTATATGGGTGTGAAGCAGGGGTTGCAAATGCTGCAGCGAGGAGGAGGCTGGAGGCAGTGGAGATGTCCTGTCTAAGGGCAATGTGTGGTGTAAATATTATGTAGAAAATTCGGAATATGGAAATTAGGAGAAGGTGTGGAGTTACTAAAAGTATTTGTCAGAGGGCTGAAGAGGGGTTGTTGAGGTGGTTTGGTCATTTAGAGAGAATGGATCAAAGTAGAATGACTTGGAGAGCGTATAAATCTGTAAGGAAAGGAAGGTGGGGTAGGGGTCGTCCTAGAAAAGGTTGGAGGGAGGGGGTAAAGGAGGTTTTGTGGGCAAGGGGCTTGGACTTCCAGCAAGCATGTGTGAGCATGTTATATAGGAGTGAATGGAGACGAATGGTTTTTGGGACCTGACGAGCTGTTGGAGTGTGAGCAGGGTAACATTTTGTGAAGGGATTCAGGGAAACCAGCTAATTGGTTTAGTTGGACTTGAGTCCTGGAAATGGGAAGTACAATGCCTGTACTTTAACCCTTTCAGGGTCCAAGGGGAGTCTCCGAAACTCGTTCTCAGGGTCCAAGAATTTAATAAAAAAAAATAATATTTTTTCTTATGAAATGATAGAGAATCTTTTTCCGATCATAATGCCACAAAAATTATGAAATTTGATCGAAAACTAATGGAATTATGCTTTCGCGAAGTTATCGGTATGGATGACATTTACGCATCGGCGATTTCGCCCACTTTGAGCCCTATTTTCGGGAAAGTCCAATGTTTTAGTCTTCTAAAATTATAGCTATTTCGCTAGAACTCCATTTCTTCTATCGATTGAGTACAAGAAAACGCCTATTTACCAATTACAACTACCCAAAATAGTGGTCAGAAAATGGCAATTTGGCCAATTTCACACAAATTTCAAACGATGCCAATTTCAAAATAGGTCCAGAATAAACAAGGCAGACATTCCTCGCACTAAAATAACATCTTCTCTGTTCATTAGTCACGTTTCCAGGACCTCTTACATTACTTTTGCTTATCATTTTGAATTTTTATTCTCACAAAAAATGGAAGATTTACTGTTATGTATACAACTGCATCATTGTAAAAATTGTATAAACAATATCAGAGCACTTGTGCATGAATATTAGACTCACGAGTTGATGTGTATTGGACGCATGGTGTGATTTGTTTACTCTTGAACATCGTCAAAAATCAAACATTTTTGCTACTTTGAGCTCAATTTCAAGGTACTTGTCTTTGTCAAACTAATCAACATCATCTCTATTTCTGTAATATATCTTCCATTCTATCAAATGAGACCAAGAAAACGAGAATACATCAATAAATACCATACGAAAATAGACTGCAAAGTCGCTGTTTTAAACCAAAAATACAGTCAGAGTTTTTTTTCCTCCTTATGCACTGTGTGGTGCAGGAATTTTTTATACTGCGCACACTGACCGCACAGACCCATTCTATCACATCTAGGCCTAACAGCAAATATATATATAAATATATATATAAATATATATATAAATATATATATGTATATAAATATATATATAAATATATATATAAATATATAAATATATAAATATATATATAAATATATATATAAATATATATATATATATAAATATATATATATAAATATATATATATAAATATATATATATATATATATATATATATATATATATATATATATATATATATATAAATATATATATATAAATATATATATATATATATATAATATATATATATAAATATATATATATATATATATATATATATATATATATATATATATATATATATATATATATATATATATATATATATATATATATATATATGTTGTAGTAGGTTGGTAGACAGCAACCACCCAGGGAGGTACTACCGTCCTGCCAGGTGACTGTGAAACAGAAACCTGAAACTGTTTTACATGATGGTAGGATTGCTGGTGTCTTTTTCTGTCTCATAAACACGCTGGATAACAGGTATATCTAGCTACTTCTACTTACACTTTAGGTCACACTACACTGGCATACACATGCATATATATACATACACACATCTAGGTTTTTCTTCTTTTCTTAATAGCTCTTGTTCTTTTATTTTCTCTATTGTCCATGGGGAAGTGGAAAAGAATCTTTCCTCCGTAAGCCATGCGTGTCGTATGAGGCGACTAAGATGCCGGGAGCAATGGGCTAGTAACCCCTTCTCCTGTACAAATCTACTAAAACGAGAAGAAGAAAAACTTTATAAAATTGGGTGTCTGAATGTGCGTGGATGTAGTGCGGATGATAAGAAAGAGATGATTGCCGATGTTATGAATGAAAAGAAGTTGGATGTCCTGGCCCTAAGCGAAACAAAGCTGAAGGGGTAGGCGAGTTTCAGTGGGGAGAAATAAATGGGATTAAGTCAGGAGTATCTGAGAGAGTTAGAGCTAAGGAAGGGGTAGCAATAATGTTGAAGGATCAGTTATGGAAGGAAAAGAGGGAATATAAATGTGTAAATTCAAGGATTATGTGGATTAAAATAAGGGTCGGATGCGAAAAGTGGGTCATAATAAGCGTGTATGCACCTGGAGAAGAGAGGAGTGTAGAGGAGAGAGAGATTTTGGGAGATGTTAAGCGAATGTATAGGAACTTTTGAACCAAATGAGAGAGTAATTGTGGTAGGGGACCTAAATGCTAAAGTGGGAGAAACATGCAGAGAGGGTGTAGTAGGTAAGTTTGGGGTGCCAGGTGTAAATGATAATGGGAGCCCTTTGATTGAACTTTGTATAGAAAGGGGTTTAGTTATAGGTAATACATATTTTAAGAAAAAGAGGATAAATAAGTATACAAGATATGATGTAGGGCGTAATGACAGTAGTTTGTTGGACTATGTATTGGTAGATAAAAGACTGTTGAGTAGACTTCAGGATGTACATGTTTATAGAGGGCTACAGATATATCAGATCACTTTTTAGTTATAGCTACAGTGGGAGTAAAAGGTAGATGGGATACAAGGAAAATAGAATCAGTAAGTAAAAGAGAGGTGAAGGTTTATAAACTAAAAGAGAGGCAGTTAGGGTAAGATATAAACAACTATTGGAGGATAGATGGGCTAGTGAGAGTGTAGGCAATGGGGTCGAAAATGTATGGGGTAGATTTAAAAATGTAGTGTTAGAGTGTTCAGCAGAAGTTTGTGGTTACAGGCGAGTGGGTGCAGGAGGGAAGAGGAGCGATTGGTGGAATGATGATGTAAAAGAGTAGTAAGGGAGAAAAAGTTAGCATATGAGAGGTTTTTACAAAGTAGAAGTGATGCAAGGAGGGAAGAGTATATGGAGAGAAAAGAGAGGTTAAAGAGTGGTGAAGCAATGTAAAAGAGAGCAGATGAGAGAGTGGGTGAGATGTTATCAGCAAATTTTGTTGAAAATAAGAAAAAGTTTTGGAATGAGATTAATAAGTTGAGGAAGCCTAGAGAACAAATGGATTTGACAGTTAAAAATAGGAGAGGAGAGTTATTAAATGGAGAGTTAGAGGTATCGGGAAGATGGAGAGAATATTTTGAGGATTTGTTAAATGTTGATGAAGACAGGAAGCTGTGATTTCGTGTGTAGGGCAAGGAGGAATAACATCTTGTAGGAGTGTGGAAGAGCCAGTTGTGGGTGTAGGGAAGTTCGTGAGGCAGTGGGTAGAATGAAAGGGGTAAGGCAGCTGGGATTGATGGGATAAAGATAGAAATGTTAAAAGCAGGTGGGGATATAATTTTGGAGTGGTTGGTGCTATTATTTAATAAATGTATGGAAGAGGGTAAGGTACCTAGGGATTGGCAGGGGCGTGTATTGTTCCTTTGTATAAAGGCAAAGGGGAAAAAAGAGAGTGCAAAAATTATAGGGGAATAAGTCTGTTGAGTGTACCTGGTAAAGTGTATGGTAGAGTTATTATTGAAAGAATTAAGAGTAAAACAGAAAGCAGGATAGCAGATGAACAAGGGGGCTTTAGGAAAGGTAGGGGGTGTGTAGACCAAGTGTTTACAGTGAAACATATAGGTGAACAGTATTTGGATAAGGGTAAAGATGTTTTGTGGCATTTATGGATTTGGAAAAGGCGTATGATAGGGTAGATAGGGGGCAATGTGGCAGATGTTGCAGGTGTATGGAATAGGAGGAAGGTTACTGAAAGCAGTGAAGAGTTTTTATGAGGATAGTGAGGCTCAGGTTAGAGTGTGTAGGAGGGAAGGGGACTATTTCCCAGTAAAAGTGGGCCTTAGACAAGGATGTGTGATGTCACCGTGGTTGTTCAATATATTTATAGATGGGGTTGTAAGAGAAGTGAATGCGAGGGTCTTGGCAAGAGGTGTTGGGCTAAAAGATAAAGGCAAATACAAAGTGGGAGTTGTCACAGTTGCTTTTGCTGATGACACTGTCTTTGGGAGATTCTGAAGAGAAGCTGCAGAGGTTGGTGGATGAATTTGGTAGGGTGTGTAAAAGAAGAAAATTGAAAGTGAATATAGGAAAGAGTAAGGTGATGAGGATAACAAAAAGAATAGGTGACGAAAGATTGGATATCAGATTGGAGGAGAGAGTATGGAGGAGGTGAATGTATTCAGATATTTGGGAGTGGACATGTCGGCGGATGGGTCTATGAAGGATGAGGTGAATCATAGAATTGATGAGGGAAAAGGGTGAGTGGAGCACTTCGGAGTCTGTGGAGACAAGAACCTTGTCCATGGAAGTAAAGGGAATGTATGAAGTATAGTTATACCAACGCTCTTATATGGGTGTGAAGCATGGGTGATGAATGTTGCAACGAGGAGAAGGCTGGAGGCAGTGGAGATGTCATGTCTGAGGTCAATGTGTGGTGTGAATATAATGCAGAGAATTCGGAGTTTGGAAATTAGGAGGAGGTGCGGGATTACCAAAACGATTGTCAGAGAGCTGAGGAGGGTTGTTGAGGTGGTTTGGACATGTAGAGAGAATGGAACGAGACAGAGTGACTTCGAGTGTATAAATCTGTAGTGGAGGAAGGCGGGGTAGGGGTCGGCCTAGGAAAGGTTGGAGGGAGGGTAAAGGAAGTTTTGTGTGCGAGGGCTTGGACTTCCAGCAAGCATGTGTGAGCGTATTTGATAGGAGTGAATGGAGGCATATGGTTTTAATACTTGACGTGCTGTTGGAGTGTGAGCAAAGTAACATTTATGAAGGATTCAGGGAAACCGGCAGGCCGGACTTGAGTTCTGGAGATGGGAAGTACAGTGCCGGCACTCTGAAGGAGGGGTGTTAATGTTGCAGTTTTATAACTGTAGTGTAAAGCACCCTTCTGGCAAGACAGTGATGGAGTGAATGATGATGAAAGTTTTTCTTTTCGGGCCACCCTGCCTTGGTGGAATCGGCCGATGTGTTAATAAAAAAAAAATAATATATATATATATATATATATATATATATATATAAGTGGAACTGCCTCGACTTTGATTTTTTCTTTCCCAAAATCTGTTAAAATTGCCATTATTGAATTTTTTCCAAAATGTTGTAAAATAGACTAGTCCTTTTAGACCCCCAAAATTACACTTAAAAAAGCATTTAAAAAATAAACTTACATAAAGGGTGAGTTTGGGGACCATCGTAAATCGGGGTACCACTGTATATATACATATATATATATATATATATACGTATATATATACACACATACAGTGGCCCCCCGAGTTTCGTAAACCCGGAAATCGTACATTTATGTAAGTATAATATTGTAAGTAATATTGTAAGTAATATTGAAAGGGAAATAAATTCGTTCGGTAATGGCACTTGAGCAGACTTCAGGAGTGAATTTTTTACGAAACTCGGTCCACTGTATATGCATATGCATATGCAATAAGATCACAGTAAACAGGTGATATCACAATATGCAGAACAACCACTGTGAAAAAATAGTGAAATTCCAAACACTTTGTGACTTCTCACATTAAAAAAGGAACTATGATAATGTGAAAAGTCATGAAAGTGCAGAATTTCACTATTTTTTCAAGTGGTATTATACGTATATATATTATATATCCCAATTCATCTATAAAAACAAGTGCTTTCTAGAAAAGAACATACTGCAATCCTAGGATTTGAACTTGAGTCATCTAGGCAGCCTCAGGGTTAGCTAAACCCCAACACCCTGGGCCACTACCTCACCATCCCCAAAAATGGCGTTAGGTGTCCATTCAGAACACTAAACTTGTTTACCCCTAATTCTGGACACCTTCAAGGGAGTGGTAAGCTCAGATACTAATTTCATTCTAATCTCATTTGGATACCAGTCATTTGTCAGTAAAATATCAGTGCATCCGAAACAAATGTTTTAAAAAGAAAATCTGCCAAAAAAATAAAAGAGGTAAAAAGAACATCTTAGAAAGGAGGTAGAAAGAATGATAGAGAAACTAAGGGAAAAAAAGGGAAAACCCAAATAACAAAAAAGGCCCTTAAACTGGAACAATACACACACAACCCGCACATATAAAAAGGAGCTTACTGATCTACTAGAGGAAGATAATAGATGAATGACAACTTTAAAGAAGAAAAATAAAAAAGGTAGTATAGAAATATGAACAGAAACTGAAGGAAGAGATGAAAAATATGTTTTTAACTTTCTGTTAGCTTAAATGAAAAAAGATAGTTTAAGAAAAAAGAAGGACAGGAGAAAGTGAAGAACATACTGGCAGCAGGAGTAGACAAAAAGATGAATAAAGTTCAATAGGAAGTTTTATAACAGCATCCACTGAAAATGGTATTTGCCAGTGTTAATGAGAGACGGGAAATGCTGCAGTTTTTTTCCCAGAGGGGGAAAGGGAAATCAGGATATAGAAGGGTGTTTCTGTTTAGGGAAAATGATAAATGAAAAGGAGAATAAAGGCAAAATTTATGGAAATGAACATCATCAGTTAGAAACAGCAATATATCTACTGAGAGAAATGTCACCAAAGCAAATAGAACAAAAGCAAAACTTCGTCATAGGAGTTTTAAAGTAATAAAGAAACTGACATGGGGAACTGGGAATCATTGGAGGACCCAGAAATATGGAGAGAAAAACAGGCAGATAGTAATGGGAAACTTTAAGAGTCAGCATGATTGAAGCATCTATGGATATGGGAGAGGATGAATCAGAAAAGACTTGGTCCTTTTATTTCGACTACCTGGTAGGTATGGGAATGGAGAGAAAAGATCAAACAGATGCAAGAAAAATGGAAGGACCTGAAGTGGTAATGTCTGAGTCTCTCCCTTCAAGAATCACAACAGTGCCACTGTAAATCTGCAAGGAAAATTATAGGATGGATAATGAAAACCTTCAAAACAAGAGATGTCAAGCCAATGATGATCCTTTTTAAATCCCTTTCTCTCTAGGTGGAATACTGCTGTTTCATCTCCATTCAAGGCAGGTGAAATTGCAAATCTAGAAAATGTACAGAGAACCTTTACTGTACATATAAGTTCTGTCAAACATCTTAACTACTGGGAATGCTTGTAAGCACTTGACTTGTACTCACTGGGTGCAGACTAAGAGATAATCTACACCTGGAAAATCCTAAAGGGACTGGTCCCTAATCTGCACACAGAAATCCTCCCTACAAAAGCAAAAACCGAGGCGATTCAACATCGCCCAATGAAAAGTAAGGGCACCCTTAGTACATTAAGAGAAAACACAGTAAGTTTCCGTGGCCCAAGACTGTTCAACAGCCTCCCACCAGCCATAAGGGATTAGCAGTAGACCCATGGCTGCTTTCAAAAGGGAGCTGGACAGATCCTAAAGTCAGTGCCGGACCAGCCGGGCTGTTGTTAAACGTTGGACTATGTGTGCCAGCAGTAACAGCCTAGTTTATCAGGCCCTGATCCCCTGGGAGGCCTGGTTGGACTGGGCTGCGGGCGTTGATCCCGGAATACCCTCCAGGTAGACTCCCGGTAGGTAGGAAAGGTAATTGCACCAGAAAGATATAAAGTTTCTGAATGGGGTTCAATGGAAAAGAGAACTAGAAGTAAGATAGTACACAAGATTACACTGGGTTTTCTTGAAAGGTTGAGGTTATGAGACACCACTGGGGAAAAATATACAGTCCTCCATAACAACTGTATTATCAAACATATATGCAATATTCTCTCTAAAAACCCAAAATTCCCAAATAACCACCACTGCCTCCACTACAGTCAAGGACATCACCAATAAGGAACATCTCCAACAAGTCCAAACCACTGCAGAGGTATACTTAATTTCTTGAATGACTGTGACAGTTTTGGGGAAACATCCAGAGACCTCCATGTACTCATTTCTGAACACTAATGTACCGAGAATGGATGACTTGAATTGGATAATGCTGGAAGAACTTTTCCAAATCAGACACACTGAAGGAATGGTAGACAGTGCAAAAATAGACTCAGTACAAAAAGCTACCTGGGGGCATTAAGTACACTTAAGATATAATTCAGTAAGCATAAAAGATCAAGGGATATTCCGTCTTGTTTCACACTGGAACCTTCACAACCACTTGATTACCTAGTAATTACAAGGGCACATGACTGATTCCCAAAAAAGAAGACCCCCAAAGACATAGGATCCTAGAATCATCACTCATCAGTTAATAATTTTAACCAGAACACTGGATTCTACAACATGCTGAACCTCTTGCCAGAAGCCGATAATTTTCTTCATAACAATAAAGAAGAAGAATGAAAAAACCTGCAGGGCCCACTGACTCTTTTTTCAATCAAACAGTATTTCCCCAACTTGTTTTTCAAGCTTTCCACTTCATACACTCTATAGATAACCCTTTTTTCTCCATCTCCAGGTTAATTTGTTTGAACTTGAAAAAGCTAACTGTGTGAGCGAAATTCCATCAATAGTTGATCACATTATACTGAATTTGTTTTTTTTTGGTATTTTATAACTTTTCTCCAGGTTCATGATACCGGGAAACCATAAATATTTTGAAAAAAAAAGGAAAAGGGAATATAAACAGCCAAGAAAGCCCTTGGTATACAAAAAGTGTAGTGAGGTGAAGGCAAGGGGAAAAAGGGTATAAAAAAATACAAAAGAAAAAATTTAAAAAGAGGTTTCACCAAAAATTTAAAAGGGGGAATGTGGATTGGAGAAAGAGGCAAATAGCAAAGACTGGACGGTTAAAATGAAAAGGAAAATATGTCAAGCCCAAAGAAACTAGATTGAGTAAGAAATTAAGGGGACAAGAAGAATATCCCGGGGGGATTTCAAAACAGAAAAAAGGAAGGTAGGAGAAACACTGCAGATGCATATAAGGAGAAAACTGGAAAACATCACTTCCAAATATCATTAGAAATACAGTACATACATGTCAGTTGTATGTTCAGCCCCCTATCCAAAAAAAAAAAAAAAATTAACCAAAAACTTTAAAGGAACCTTTACAGACTCATTATACACAACATTTAAACCCCCTTTTTTAGAGCCAACATTAACCGTACCCAATCAAGTATTTAAAGGAAACTAAATATCAAAATTTAAATGAGATTGGTAAAAACCCAAAAAGGGGGATGACAAGGGGAAGGGAAGGAATTTGACCTAGAAACACTAGGGGGAAAGAGAACTGGGGAGTACATAATCACGACATCAAAAGCTTGGGAGACTAAATAATAAAACCCCGGTTTGTACTTAATCCATTCCGAAGGTGGTCTAAACCCAAAAAGTCAAAACCAAATATTTCCCATTAGAAATAATGTAAATACAATTAATCCATTCCAGACACCCAAAAAATTAACAAAAAAAACTTTTTTTAAAAAAGAATAACTATAGTTTTTACATAAAACAATGAGAAATAAATAAAAACCTAATGAAATGGATAAATGATCATTTAAATCACTATTACATCCCTTTTATTGAAGACTTTTGTTGGCGTATGGAAAAGGAAGGAGGGGGGGGGAGAGCTTATTTTTGGAAGGGGGAAACCCCCCTCCAAAGGACCAATAAAACCCTTTTTTGGGTTCTTTTTTTGTTTTTAGGCCTGGCCCCCCGTCAAAAAAAATCTGTCCAGAAACTCTGTTTCTGGTGTCTCTTTTTTTTGCAATTTAGTTCCTTGATTTCTATTTTTCAGGAACAGATTGTTGTTTTTACTTCCCATACATCCTGGCAAGCTCGGCTAAACACCCCACTTATTTTTCTAATCTCTTTCTTAATTCTATTGTTTCTCACCTTTTTACCAAAAAGGGTGGCACTAGGAACTTTTTTTGGGCCCTGGGGCTTATTTTGCAGTGCACTCAATAGTTAACAAAAAAAAAATGGATTATTCGAAATTTTTGAATGAGGGAAATAATGCTCACTGACCAGTGACAGAGCCAACTGGCCGCGCAATGGTGGCGCCTGGGGGCAGACATGTCTGATTCATAGATTTCCGGGGGAGGTAGAAACCGGGGCCAAAATTTACCCAAAAAATTGTCTAAACGGGAAAAGAATATTTGGTCGTACAAAACCGGGGTTCATTTTTAGATAGGGCAGGCTGTTTTAGATGGAAAGGGGGCCCAAAGGGGCAAAAAGGGCAGCTTAGAAAGATGAGCCATTAGACATTAGAACATTTTTAGTCTCATGGTGGTGAGTGTGGAATAAAAAGATTAAAAGTGATGAAGACACAATAAAAATTTAAAAAAAAGGGATTTGGGCTCTAAAAAGGGCCGAAATCGTTTTATGGTGATAACTGAGAGATGAGGCTGGAAGCTGAGTCACTCCTGTAAACACAAATAGGTGAGTTCCCACACACTTTTCCCCCCCTCCCACTGCTGTAGACTTAGGCAGTGGGTGCCTTTATTGTTGAGTGATATTTACTTGTTGTAGATCCCTTTATAACCAAACTTGTAAATGGTTTTATTAACCTGCCTTGCTTCTCGGCCAAAATTTGAACCCACCGAAATGGACCCCTCTTGAATGATTGTACAGTATATTAACCATTTTTTTTTTGTTAAAAAAAAAAAGGACCTGGTTAAAATTTTTTTTTTCCCTAAAGCCTATCATTTAAAAATTTTTAATAAAAATTTGTGATTTGTCTTGTGTATTAAAGATATTTAAAGGTTTAATTACGGGTTTGAACCCCTGGCACTGCCTAGACCACTGCCTTTTGAGTCAAAAAACCCAGGAAGAGCTTGGGATTAAAAACCCCCCCAGATAACTGCAATTTTTTTTTTTAAATGCACTGCAGCTCGGGTTTAAAAATCCCACTTTTTTTTTCTTTGTTTAAAATCTGTAACTCCACATAATATTGCCCAGTAATAATCTGCCCAAAACATGAAGAAAACATTAAACAGCTAAAGTGCAACATTCCACAACATTCATATACAAAGCTGTACAAAAATAAATTCAGTTTTTCCCCCTTAGATTTGTGAACTGAATGATAACGGACTTGAAGAAAACACCATAATGTATACAGTAGTTATTTACTGTACATGATAGATTTCTTAGTTAAATTGTCTTAGCAAATTTACAAAAAAATCTGAAAATTGTTATAAGGTGGGTAATTTAATACTTATTGTATCAAAAAAGGGGTAGGCATTTACTGTAATAATGTTCATAAAGTTTTATTTTTTGGGGCCCCCTTGGGGGGGTTAATTATTTTTAAGGTTTACAAATTTTATATTTTATTGCATTATAAGTGGATAATAAAAAGGTGTGATTACTTTTTTGTAACTACAAGAGTAGATTTATGCTCAGGGTATCCTGTCAAATAGTCCCTATTTATCACTAAGACGTGCTATGTTTGGGAATCCCTTTTCAGTATTTTTTTTTTTTACCACTGTGGTCTTGTGTTCCCTTGATGAGGGGGGGTTTTGGAATTTTTTTTTAAAGTATCCTTCTACCCCCTTGTTTGTAGTTATAATACCCCCTAAGTTCTGTCAACTAGTGAGAACTTTTTAATGTTTCCAATCTTTTTTTTTATATTTCTTTTTTTTAACTCCGAGATCTATGGGTTGCAAGCCTGCTCTTTCTATCTGGTTCTCATTATTTTGGGGGGTGGACACTATGCCTCTTCTCCATATTCTAGTTATGGCTTAATATGTTTTAGAACAGCGTTTTTTTTATTCCCATCCATTTTTTTAAAAACTTTTGTTTTTAATTAGAGTCTAATGGATTTTTTTTGCTAATACAGTGGCCCCCCGAGTTTTAAAACTTCCTCCTGAAGTCTGCTCAAGTGCCATTCCCCAAAAGAATTTACCCCCTTTAAAGGGGAAAAATTTCCGTAGGTTAGTCTATTTCAGACCCCCAAAAAAACTTTTCCCCAAGCACTTACAATATTATACTTACTAAATGTACGATTTCCGGGGGGTTTTTGAAACTGGGGGGGCCACTGTAATGACACTAAGATCCCTGTCTCTTCATAGTGCTTTTAATTTTTTAAACCCAAAAATTTAAGTAAAAATGGGGACTTACGATTTTTCTTTCCCCAAAAATGCTGTTAAAAACCTTTCCAACAATTTATCTCCATAAGAAATGATGTAAAATAGACTAGTCCTTTTAACCCCAAAATTACATTTTAAAAAAACATTTAAAAAAAAAAACTTACAAAAAAGGGTGTGTTTGGGGACCATCGAAAATGGGGGGACCACTGTATTTATTTTGATTGTTATTGATTTCATCTATTTCCATTACATGGTACATATCTACTTTTAAATTTTATCATCCCTTTTCACTATTTGCTCAAAATTACAGGTTTTTTTTGGTGATTTATAGCATTTAATCAGTGGTGTATGGTGGTTATTATCACAGGATGTGCACTGATACCGTGGGGCAGCACAGTGGGGGGTGCAATTTTCCCCCAGAGCAACTGCCACAATGACTCACGAAATCGTTTACACGATTGCAAACAACCATCCCCGGGGGGGGTTCGACCCCGGGGGGGAGTTTTGAGACTCTCCCGACCGCCAGTTGAAACCCCCCCTGGAATAACTTTCCCATTTTCTGAGGGGCAGAAAAATTAGTTTCCCAATATGATCCATGACTATGTTATTGAGCAAGCCTGATATTTATGATGAATTTACCATCTTTTGAGTGTATTACTCACCTAGCACCCCAAAAATACACCCCAGCACTTAATATATTTTTTTGTATGATAGCTTGTTTATCTGCAAACATAAAATTAAGTTTTTATTCATTCTGGAAAATCATCTATAAAAATTTGAAACAAGATCTAAGAAAACACTAATTTTTGTGACACAGCCACTGGTGACATTTTTTTTTAGTATTATTATACAGTGGACCCCCGGTTTTTTTTTTATAATTCTTTCCCCAAAATTTTTTCGGAATTTCCGTTTTTGATCGAATTTTTCCCATAAGGGCCCAAAATTTAAAATTTGATTAGTCGTTTCCAAAACCCCCCCAAAAAAATTACAAAAGCACTTACAAAAATACACTTACAAATTGTTCGAGTTTGGGGGGTTTCAAAAAAAGGGTCCACCCTTTCAGGTGGAAGCACCTAAATCCATGGCGATTATATTCGGGTTGAGATAATCAGGTTTGATCTAAAGGAAGAAATGTTCCAGTTCCTTGGATTAGGAGCCCTTTAGCAGGCTCAGAGAAACCTTTCTTGAGGAGTTTGTATGAGGAATTTTTTTTTGTTTGTTTCTCTGCATTTCTTTTTCAAACAGAAAATCCTTTTATCCACTGTGAAAATTACCTTTTATTCCTCTTATGTTTTTAGCTTCTTCATTAGTCTTTCATGAAGAACTATCATGCTTTTGGAATCTAAAAAAACACAATCTGCCAATTCCTTTTTCAATAATTTTTTTTAAATTTTTTAGTAGCAAATAAATTTGAGAAAATTAAATTTTTCTGGTAAAAAACCCAAAATGTTTGTTAGCTTGCAGGTTTTTGTGCTTTTAAGCATTTATCCACTTTTCTGTAATGGCTTTTTCCGTTTTGCTACAACACTTGGATAGGTCTTTAGTGAAAAAAGGGGCTCAACTGTCTCCTTTTTTTATATCTGTACAATTCATTCAATTCTTCTTTTTTTTTTACTAGATTACCATCTTGTGCTGTAATCCAAAAAATATTCCAAAATTTAAAAAATAAAACTTTTTGTTGTACACCCTTTTTTAAAAACCATTGTGCTTTTCATCTGGTTCGGGTTTAATTTTCTTGTCAACATCTTATAGTACCATAGTTTCTTTACTTCATCTTCAGATACAGTAAACCTTCTCATAATGTGACTCTACATAACACTTTTTTTAGCTTATTGCTTTTAAAAAAAAATTGTAGTAGTTCTTTCATTATGCCAAAAAACCCTTTTTGAGCAACCCCTGTAAATCTAAACAAAAACACAAGAAAAAGGGCAAAATTTGGGTAATAAGCTCTTAGATTTTAAAAATTGGTCTCCAGGCCACAAGCAGTCTCTCCACAGCCCCAGAGCCTCATACCAAGTGAGAGCAAGTCACTGAACAATTTTTTTCTTACCATTTTTTTTTTAAATCTATATAACTTATAAATGCTTAATTTATTGAAAGCCCCCAAAAAAAAAAGTCTGAGAATATTCAGAAAAATAATTCAAAATAAAAAAGATCAGTAGAAAATGATGACTGTTTGGATTAATCGAGAAGGTAGGACATATGTATTTTTAAAAATTAAGTTATTTTAATTACAGTGCAAATATGGTAATCTACTAATCTGGATTGCTAAATTTATTCAGGTTGTGGGGGGGGCGCTGAAATTTTTTTTCTGTTTATCAAAATTTTGAAAAAGACAGGATTATGTAAAATGATGGTGAAAGTGTTGAATGATGATGAAATTTTTTTTTTTTTTTTGGGCCCCCTGTTTTTTTAAAAAAAAAGTTAAAACCAAGAACTATACATAAACATAATTACACTGTAAGTTTACATTCTTTACCATTAACAGTGATGTACCTACTCAAACCTGTATTTCTAAAATTGTTGAATACAAATTACTAAATGATTGAGTTGTGGGGTGAAGAAAAAAAACCCCACTGAGGTGCAGTTGTTGTTTTTTTTTTGGGAAACCACATTTTATGTCCCCCAGCCTTTCACACCAGGGGAAAAAACTTCAGCACAAGATTTTTTAAAAAAATTTTAAAAAAAATAAAAACCCCCCCCTCATATTTTATCCAGTTCTATGCTTTTTTTTTGGTTATTACTTTGTTCAATGCATTTATCTTCAGTATATGTTTTTTGGTATAGGTGTTTTTTCCCCTATATTTTGATAAATCTGATAAGGAAATGCAACTCTATTTTCATGTATTTGCATGTGAAAATTGTCAAGATGATAAGCCTTGTTACACCCCAAAACAAGCCAGTAGGGCCATGTCATTTCTCCTCCAAAATGCCCTTTTTAACAAGCAACATGTATTTCAGTGTACATTTTGCTTTTTTTGGGGGTGTTTAGAATGTAACCCAAATTTTTTTCCCTACATTTTTCCCTTTTAAAACCCCTTTTGCATAAGGGCAGTGATTTTCAGAACATACCCTTTCCCACCTTTGGGGGGTTTTCTGAATTTCAATCCTCTATTTCAGTTATCTGTTTGGGGTTAAAGCCACTACATCTCATTTTTTTTTTAATGCATTCTGGGGAAAAATTTTATTTTAATACACTTTGGGGAAAAACTATTTTTTTTCTCACACATTTCCTCTTCCATTCTAAAATTTTTTTATCCATTTTTGCATTTTGTCTTTCACCCTAGTTTGCTTTTTTTAAAAAGGGGGAAATTTTGGGGTTTTTCCTTGCTGTTTACCATTCCCCCTTCAAAATTTCTTCCTTCCTTCCTCCCCTTTTTTTTTTAGAGGGGGGTAAAACATTGAAATTTAAAAAAAAAAAAAACTTTCTGACTCATAATTTTTTTAAAAAAAAATTTTAGTATTGCCCCCCGGGTTTTAAATGAAATTCTGCATATCCTGCAAAATGTATTTAATATAAATATTTTTTTTAAAGGGCCAGTATGGTTAAGACTCACTTCCTCTAAAACTTAGTTTAAAAATTTTTGTAGTTTTATAAATTGTTTAAAGGGAAAATTAAAATAATTATATAATTTGAAAACCTTTGCACTGATGAATTTAATTTTTTATAACAAAAAAAAAATTTTTAAAAATTTTGTATGTTTTTTAAAATTAAATTTTTTTTACCCCGCCAACCTTCAGAAAAGGGAGTGAAACCGCACGTGGACATGTCCCCAAAAAAAATGAGTGAGGGGGAAGAAATATGCTGGTAAAAAAAGATTGTCACTGAGGAAAAGGGGACAAAAAGCGAAAAAAGATAGTTCTAGTATTACAAAAGTACTACATCAGCAACTGTTTTAAAGGAACCCACAGAAAAGCTAAACTAGAAATGGTTTTAAAAAAAAACTGACAGAGCGGGGTTTTTAAAAAAAAAATGAAACCCTCATCAAAGAGCAAGTTGTCTCAGAGCCCCCCAAAAAAGATTAAGGTAGATTCATCTTTCACCCAAACCTTTTTTTTTGGGAAACCCCCTTTGGGGAAAAAAAATTAAAAAGCAGCAGAAAGGGGTTTTTTTTAAAAAGAGCCACTAGTTTTTGGGGAAAAAAAAAAAATTTTTCTGGCGAGGCTGAAAGAAAGTGATTGGGAAAAATGAACAGGTAGTGAACAGGAAGCTTAAAAGCCCTTTTTTAAAATAGTAGAAAAGCCTGAAAGGTTGAGGATAAAATTCTGTAATGGAGGTATCAGAAGGCCCAAAACATTTTGGCTCCCCCAAAAAGAGGACCAGCAAAGATACAGAAAAATTACAACAGAGATTTAAGGGGCCCGGGAATTCTGACCCCCGTTACTACCACCCAAAAAAAATATATACTTGAGGATGGGGAACCTTTTAAAAAAATATTGTTGTTACCAAAAAAATCACTAAAACTGTTGTTTATGGATTACCCAAAGGGGGAAAAAGACAAGTCCATCATCCTTCAGAAACTTGGGGGGAAATAGGCAGACTGGATGAGAAGTTAAAGGGGGAAAAATTTTTGGGAAGAGAAAAGCAGATGGGGGAAAAGGGGGAAAGTCAGTTGCCCCCCCTAGGGGGGGTGGGTTAAAAAAGCTGGGTTTTAGTTGGTTTCAGGAATAAACCTTTCCTCACCTTTGTGGGGAACACTTGTCTTGCCTGCTGTAAATTTTCCCCCAAGGGCACCCCCCCTTATTTAATGAGAAAATGAAAAAAGGGGTTTGGGTTTTTAAAGGGGATCCCGAATCCCTGAAATTTCTGTAGTCCATTGAAAGTCATTTTTTTTTAATTAAATTCCACATCATTGATCATTTCAAAAAAATTGGGTCCCAAACTATTTTTAACCACTTTGCGGGAAAAATTTTTTTATGTTGACTTAGGTGATATATAATACCATAATTATTTTATATTTTTTCATCTCTAACATCATTATTTTTTTTTTAAAATTTTTCCTTAATGAAAAAAAACCCATGTTTAAAATTTTTTTTTTTAAAAAACAGCTTTAAGGCTAAGGTGTTAGGATCTCTTTTTGGGATTTGGGATATTCATTGTGTATGTGCACTGTATGATAAAATATTTATTATGATAGTGGGGGGGGCTTTTTTTTAATTCTTTTTCTTTTTGGGAAAAAAGCATTACATAACTACATTTTAATATTGAAGCAAAACATTTAAATTCTAGATGTTCTGAAGACATATTTGCATGCAAGTATACAATAGACATGAAATAAATGACCCCTTTTTTAAAAAGCATGTGTGGGGTGAATGCTCTTCCCAAAAAAACCTGAGTTAGTTGTTTAAAAATTATACATAAATTTTTAGGGTTTTTTTTTGAAAAGTTTATTATAATGTACAGGTTTTGAAAAAAATTTTTTAAACTTTGAATCTCATAGGCCTTTTCCAAAAACAGGGGAAAAGCTCCCCCTTTTTAAAAAAGCCACCCCCAAAATAACATTTTTTGAAAAAATTTCCCCACAAATTACCATAGTTTCTGAAAACACATTAGACCTATACTGTACTCTGTCCTTCCTTTTCGGTTTTTTTTAAAAACCCCAAATTAAACCATGTTTTTTTATTTTTAAAAAAATGTATGTTTGTGCATGAACATCTTGAAAGGGGTGTAGAAATTTTGAAACTTTATAAAAATTTTTTTAAATAATTTAAGTAATGCTTTTTTTTTTAAATTGAATTTATCATTATTTTCACTTCATTGGAAGATTATTCATGAATGTATTTTTGTTTTTATACTGTACATTTATTGATAATAGATGCTGTATGTAATTTTTTTTTTGGGAAAAATTGTCGTACTAAGTTAAGTGATTTGTTGGCCCCCTTTTACTGTTACTGATCATAGTGGCACAAAAAGGGGTGATAAAAAACGGTAGTGGCTATGGCGTGGGGGGCCCTGCCCAACCTACCTCCAGATTTTTGGGGGAAAATGGCTCTCTGCCATCCCCCCTTTCTGTGAAAACCCCCACTACCAAAAACCAAGGATGCTCCTATACCAGGTAGAATGGTTTTTCACTAAGATTTATATATTCTTTATATCAAATCAGTTTGAGGGGGGAAGCTGATAAACAATAATAATACATAACATCTGTTTAACTCCCAACTATTTTTTGTTTTAAAAAACCATTTTATTGTATGGTAAATTTTGTTTTAAATAATCATACATTTTAAGTTGCAGTTTTTTTCTCCAAAAAGTTATGTTTCCCCTAAATGTTTTTTGTCTCCCCAAATTATTTTTTTTTTTTTTTAAATTTTTTCCCTACAAGTTTTTGATAGCAAGGAATATTTTTGGGGTTTTTTATGATATGCAGCTAAACCCCCATTAGATTCATTCACCTAACAAGTTTGCCTATACCAGCATCTGCTTGAGGATATTGCAAAGCTTAGCTGTCAGTTTAATTTTTTTCCCCCCCATGAAATATAGGAAACATTAATTCAGTACTTGTTAAGAAATTAGAAAAGTTTTTCTTTTTTTAAAATGAATTTTGTTTTTTTTTAATAAATTATTGGATTACAGTATGAGAGTTTCTAGTAATTACAAAAAATATATAAGTTGCTTAATTTTGGTCCATGTCTTTACCCTTGTCCTTGGTCTTGTCTTGCCCTTTTCCCAAAATTTTTCCCCTTATTCTTGTTTTATATTACTGTATTTTGATGCTTTTGATTCATTCAGAGTTGAATGTGGGGGGCAATATATGATAATGAAAGAATGAGGCAAAACAATAAGTAATATATTCATAGACAAATCCAAATTTTTTTTTTTATATGCACTTTATCTTTGCTATCCCGTTTTTTGCATTATGTAAGTGTGCTACAGCAAGTAACTTTACTAAATAATTATTTTTTTTATGTTTATACGACATAAAAATTTCATCTTCTGTAATTGTTTTTAAAAACTGCAATTGTATCCATAATATAGTAATTTTTTTTTTATATAGTAAAAAAAAGTAATAAGTGAAGGACATAAGTTTTAGTTTTATATTAACTGTGTATTCATTTGTTTTTCACTTTACCCCCTTTAAAAAATTATCCTTATATACTGTAGTTTGTACCATAGTATATATTGTTTCATATGGGGGCTTTTTTTACTGTTTTTAGAAGAAATAACAGAGTGGGCATATCCTTTTACGTATTATTCTTTTACATTTATTTTCTATTGACTAGTTGTTTATGGTTATATTTTAATTTAATTTTAACCCCTTTTTAAAAAAGCACCAATTTAATTTTTTAAAAAATGGTAGAAAAATAGAGCAAACCCCTTTTTTTTACTATAGGGACTATGTTTCCTTCTTCTAGACCTATCAATTTTCTTTTTTTTTTAAACCCCCTTGGCCGCTCCCACCAAGTCAGGGTAACGCAAAAGGTAAGAACATCACCATCGTTTATCCCTTTTCTGTCTTACCAAATCATGGACATCACAGTCAGGGGGTTTATTATTAGTATTTTCATTTTTTGCTCTATATTAACTTAATGAAACTCTACCTAGGGCTAAACATTGTTTATAAAAAGGTTTGCTCTGCACTAAAGTCAGTCTACCTACCCGTTAGCAGTACTCCAACCCTTCTACAATGGTAAAAATGTCTTTCAACTAAAAATATATAAATTTCATGGTGCTAATTCAGAAAGTGCTGTGACCTTTTTTTTTTTTTTTTTTTTTTTGAAGAGGACCTGTCTAAGGTCTTGGAACAACATTTTAAAAGGAAAAAATAATGTCCTCGTATCTGATTCACGGCTAGTGCGCTCTATACCTAACGCTCTGGTTTTAACCAGCTATCATAGCATGAATTTGTTTATTCTGAATTAGTCTTCTTTTTCAAGCAGATAATGGTTTAAAAAATTTCCCGACTCAAAA
>WNWK01021072.1:0-34670 GCA_009830355.1 Cherax destructor | reverse complement strand
AGAACATCTCTAATTATGCAAGTGTCAAACTAACATCAAGACCTCTTCAGCAAATGTTTTATGTACTCATTCAAGAGTCTTTAACTCATAAAAACAATAGTAGAATTTAAGGAGGCATCTACTAGAAAAGATGAGTATGCTGAGAAAACAAGACTAGTGTCTACTGATAGGAAAAGCAAATGACATGGTGTTAAACTAACAAATATTAGCATCAGAAAATTTTGAAAATAACAAGAAAGCAAGAGTAACTAAATCATCTCACCATTTCTGTTCTCTGTGTCAGCTGGTTTCATCTGAATAGGGTGATGCATCTGCAAAGGAAAACTTTTAGTTACACAATATGAAAAGCAATTATCATTAAAATAATAAACAAGAGTACCCTTCTGGATATGCAACTGTCTTAAAATGTTATAAATCGTGAGGCTTTAAATAGATGTATCTTTCCCTATTCTGGAGTCACAAATTAAAATATTAAATGTGCTGTATGGGAGTTTTCAATTTTGAATCAAATTACCTATTTACTTTAGGTATAAATAACAAAAGAAAAAATATAAACTTACTCCAGACAATGTCTTGATGTTGTGCATTGCATTCTGGGCCTCGAGAGCTGATTTGCGGGCATAGAAGGTTACAAAGCAACATCCTGGAGGAAAAAAAATGTTGTACATGTATATGGATACCATTCTAACATGTATAATAGTTAAGAGCACAGATTTTATAATAGGAAAAAAGCACAATTTTAATAAAAAAAAAAATTCAACACGTCAGCCGTCTCTCACCGAGGCAGGGTGACCCAAAAAGGAAACACTTTCACCATCATTCAACACACTCACCATCATTTACACATAATCATTGTCTTTACAGAAGTGCTCAGATATGACAGTTCAGATGTCACTCCAAACAGTAAATACGTATCCCAAACCACTCCTTTAAAGTGCAGGCAGTGCACTTCCCAACTCCAGGGCTCAAGTCCGACTAACCAGTTTCCCTAAATCCCTTCACAAAATATTACCCTGCTCACAATCCAACAGCTCATCAAGTCCCAAAAACCATTCGTCTCCATTCATTGAATGATGGTGAAAGTGTTTCTTTTTTTGGGTCACCCTGCCTTGGTGGGAGACAGCTGACATGTTTATTATATACAGCCTCACTTAGCAATGAATTCATTTACCGACGACTCGGACTTACGACAGGCTCTCTGACCAGTATGCATACCTAAATAATGAGTGTTAGAGCTGATTTTCTCTATTCTTTTTATTACAATATACAGTACACTACTGTATAAATATTTAAAAATATACCAGAAATGTTATAAATGGTGCAAAGGTGACATTAAAACAATATCAAAGATGGTTGACACAAACCCACTACCATTAAATTATGCTCCTCATTTAGCAATGAATTTGTTTACTAACGAGGTCTTAGGAACGGAACTCTGCCATTAAGTGAGGAGAGGCTGTATACATATACAGTGGACCCCCGGCTAACGTTCATTCCAGATAACGTTTTTTTCGGCTAAAGGTTGCTTTTTACGGTCAATATTTTTTTCGGCTAGCGTTATTTACTCAGCTAGTGTTACGTACCGGACCTGTCTGCCCACTCTGCGCTTGCGCACCTCCTCCCAGGACGCCAGTCCAGCGTTGTTTACACTTGAGTGAACATTACCCAGCGTGCTCTTTCAAGCATTCACAATACATTTGGTGTCTTTTTTGGTGATTTAGGGACTGTCACTGTGAAATAAGTCACCATGGGTCCAAAGAAGCTTCCTAGTGGCACCCCAGTGGTAAAGAGAGTGAGGAACACTATCGAACTGAAGAAGGAGATTGTTGAAAAATATGAGAGTGGCGTACGTGTGGGTGAGCTTGCCAGGATGTATGGAAAAAGACAATCTACTATCACCACTATCCTGGCAAAGAGAAAAGAAATCAAGGAAGCTAACGTTGCAAAAGGGGTTGATTTATTTACGAAACAAAGATCGAAAACAGTGGATGAAGTTGAGAAGTTATTACTGTTATGGATCAATGAAAAACAGATAGCGGGTGATAGTATTTCCACGGCGATAATTTGTGAAAAGGCAAGGCAGTTGCACGCAGATCTTGTCAAGACAATGCCTGGAACCAGTGGTGAGGCGAGTGATTTTAAAGCCAGCAGAGGCTGGTTTGAGAGGTTTAAGAAACGTAGTGGCATACACTGTGTTGTGAGGCATGGTGAGGCAGCCAGCTCAGACAAACGAGCAGCTGAAAAATTTGTGCAGGAATTCCAGGGGTTCATAGCCACTGAACAATTCCTCCCCCAACAAGTGTTTAATTGTGATGAAACAGGCCTCTTTGGAAGAAAATGCCAAAGAGGACCTTCATTACTCAGGAGGAAAAGGCACAGCCAGGACACAAGCCTATGAAAGACAGGCTAACTCTTATGATGTGTGCCAATGCCAGTGGTGATTTTAAAGTGAAGCCTTTACTGGTGTATCACTCAGAAAATCCCAGAGCCTTCAAGAAACACAATGTTAACAGGAATAATTTGTGTGTGCATTGGAAGGCTAACAGTAATGCATGGGTCACTAAGGACTTTTTTGTGGAATGGTTGACTGCAGTGTTTGGCCCTAGTGTGAAGAAATACCTCTTGGAAAAGAAATTGCCACTCAAGTGCCTCCTGCTACTGGACAATGCTCCTGCTCATCCTCACAACTTGGATGACTTTTTGTCTGATAAGTTTAGTTTCATCACAGTGAAGTTCTTGCCTCCTAACACCACTCCTCTTATCCAGCCCATGGACCAGCAGGTTATTTCCAACTTCAAGAAACTGTACACCAAAGCATTGTTTCAAAGGTGCTTTGATGTAACTTCAGCCTCTGCATTAACCCTAAGAGAGTTCTGGAAAGATCACTTCAATATCGTGCATTGCATAGGCCTTATAGGTAATGCTTGGGAGGGAGTGACTTCCAGGACTTTGAACTCTGCTTGGAGACCACTGTGGCCAGATTATGTTGAAAAGAGGGATTTTGAAGGATTTGAGGCTGGCCCTGACGACCCTGTGCCTGTTGTGGACTCTATAGTGGCATTGGGGAACAGCCTGGGGTTGGAGGTGAGTGGTGAGGATGTGGAAGAGTTGGTGGAGGAGCACAGGGTAGACCTAACCACTGAAGAGCTGAGAGAGCTTCATCAGCAACAGCAGCAGACGACATTTAAGGAAATTGATTCAAAGGAGGAGGCTGGACAGGTTGAGGTAGTAACTTCTTCAGAGATTAAGGAAATTTTTTCCAAATGGGCTGATGTGCAGACATTTGTTGAAAAACACCACCCTGAGCAAGCTGAAGCAAACCACATCTGCAACATGTTCAGTGACAGAATCTTGCCCCACTTCAGAAAAATGTTGAAGAGTCGCCAGAAACAGAGGACTCTGGACAGTTTTTTTTCTAAGAAGAGTTCTAGTGACTCTCAAGCTGGTCCTAGTGGCATTAAAAGACCAAGAAGGGAAGTAACCCCAGAGAGGGACTTGTTACCTGAAGTCCTTTGGAGGGAGATTCCCTTCCAAAACTAAGCACTCCCTCACTCCTCCTCCCAGTCTTAAAGATGCCAGCAAGTGTCTTCAATAAAGGTAAGTAAATGTTATTTTAAATGTTTATTTTATAATTTATTTATAAATTTTAAATTGTATGTAGTATTTGTGTGTGTTTTCTGTATGTAAAACTATAGTTATTCTTTAAAAAATTAATTTTTTTGTGAATATTTTTTGGATGTCTGTAACGGATTAATTGTATTTACATTATTTCTTATGGGAAATATGGTTTCAGATAACGTTTTTTTCGGTTAAAGCTCTAGCTCCTGGAACGGATTAAGAACGTTAACCGGGGGTCCACTGTATATACAGTAGGCCCCCGCTTCACGCCGTTTTGCTTTACAGTGTTCCACTAATACGGACATTTCAAATTATCACCAAAACTCGCTATACGGCTCCCCCACCTGTCTTTCTAATACGGTCACTGCATCCCACCCAGTTTGTTTACATTCTCTGTGAGCTCCGTGAGTACTGCGTCTCTTCATTATGTCTGGAAACTTTCCAAAATTTCATGTGTTTTAAAGTTATTTCATGTTTTATATATACAGTGGACCCCCGAGTTACGAACAAAATTCATTCCAGAAGCCTGCTCAAGTGCCATTACCAAACGAATTTACTCCCTTAAGAAATAATGTCAAGTTGGTTAGTCCATTTCAGACCCCCAAAAATACACTTACAAAAGCACTTACAATATTATACTTACATAATTGTACGATTTCCGGGGTGTTCGTAACTCGGGGGTCCACTGTACTACTCTGATAATTATACTTATGTGCACCTGTACCTAAATAAACTTACACACTGTGCTGGCATACACGTACACATTAAAATCACTAAGAGTGTCTTATTAGTCTTCACACCATATTAATAATGATAATAATAATAATACGCAATACGTAATAATCACTCTAGTTCAACACCAAAGAAAATGTGTGCACAATAATATTACTAGGGGTAACTGTAGAAAATTATTTCTTTCGTATGCCTTCACTCAGAGAGTCATTTCATCTAAAAATGGTGTTACACGAGAATGGGAGTGTTGCTCTCTATTTATTCTACTGTACCAACGTGGACACAACTTGTACATAATGTAAAGTGTTTGTATTATGGTATAATACAAATGTGGAAGTCAGAAACGTAGGAAGTCAAGTGTGGGGAGGTATGGTAGCCAGCCAGGCCACCCCACCCCATCCACTCAAAATAAACTATGACATTTAAAGCGTCCCAGAGCGATTAAATGCATATACAGTTCACTCATTACTTACCTTAAAATATTTGTAGTCTTAATGTAAGGTGAGAGGCGAGTAAACGAGATAAAACTAATAAACGAGAGAGAGAGAGAATGAGTAAATGATTGGCTAGAGATGCGGAGTATATAAACAGACAAACATATCTGGTTTGGTTCATAGTAAGTTTATTCAGGTATACACAAATACAGTTACATAGATTATTATACATAGCAACATACATGTAGAGCACCCAGGATAACCCAAAAAAGTCAATGACTTATACCCCAGTCTACCTACCTGGAGTCTACCTGGAGAGAATTCCAGGGGTCAACGCCTCCGCGGCCCGGTCTGTGACCAGGCCTCTGGTTGGACCAGAGCCTGATCAACCAGGCTGTTACTGCTGGCCACACGCAGTCCAACGTACGAACCACAGCCCGGCTGATCAGGTACCGACTTGAGGTGCCTGTCCAGTGCCTGCTTGAAGACAGCCAGGGGCTTGTTGGTAATCCCCCTGATGTATGCTGGGAGGCAGTTGAACAATCTTGGGCCCCTCACACTTATTGTGTTGTCCCTCAACGTACTAGTGGCACCCCTGCTCTTCATTGGGGGGATGTTACATCGCCTGCCGAGTCTTTTGCTTTCGTACGGAGTGATTTTTGTGTGCAAGTTTGGTACTAAGCCCTCGAGAATTTTCCATGTGTATATAATAATGTATCTCTCCGCCTGCGTTCTAGAGAGTACAGGTTTAGGAACTTCAAGCGTTCCCAGTAGTTGAGGTGGTTTATCGCACTTATGCGTGCGGTGAAGGTTCTCTGCACATTTTCAAGGTCAGCAATTTCACCCGCCTTGAAAGGTGCAGTTAGTGTGCAGCAATATTCCAGCTTAGATAGAACAAGCGATCTGTAAAGTGTCAACATGGGCTTGGCATCCCTGGTTTTGTCTGACTTTTTTTTGGGTTATCCTAGGTTCTCTACACATATGCTGCAATGTATAATAATCTATGCTGAGCTGTATGACCCTTGTAGGTTTAGCACTTTTTTTTTTATTATACTGTAATAATAATCTATGTAGCTGTATTTGTGTATACCTGAATAAACTTAATATGAACCAAAACCAGACGTGTTCGTCTGTTTGTTTATATACGTACTCCGCATCTCTGGCCCCTCTCATTTATTCATTCTCTCTCTCTCTCTCTCTCTTTTATTCATTTTATATAATTTACTCACCTCTCACCCTACGTTAAGACTACAAATATTTTAAGGTACTTAATGAGTGAACTGTATATTCATTTTATCGCTCTGGGATGCTTTAAATGAAGTAGTTTATTATGAGTGGATGGGGTGAGGTGGCCTGGCTGGCTACCATACCTCCCCACACCTGACTTCCTACAAATAAATAATAATAATAATAATAATATAATATCTTTATTTACTACAAGTACATGTTGCTCCTGTCTGTCCCAACTACTGGACCACTATGACAAGGCCCTGGATGCTCTAGAAGACAAACAGAATGCAGATGTTATATACACAGACTTTACAAAAGCTTTTGACAAGTGTGACCATGGTGTAATAGCATACAAAATGCGTGATAAAGGAATAACAGGAAAAGTTGGTAGACGGATCTATAATTTCCTAACAAAAAGAACACAAAGAGTAGTAGTCAACAGAGTAAAGTCTGAGGTGGCTACGATGAAAAGCTCTGTTCCACAAGGCACAGTACTTACTCCCATCTTGTTCCTCATCCTCATATCGGACATAGACAGGGATATAAACCACAGTGCCGTGTCTTCCTTTGCAGACAACACCCGAATCTGCATGACAGTGTCCACAATTGAAGACACTGCAAGACTCCAAGCAGACATCAACCAAATCTTTAAATGGGCTGCAGAAAACAATATGAAATTCAATGATGAGAAATTTCAATTAGTACTCCCATATGGAAAACATGAGGAAATTAAAATTTCATCGGAGTATAAAACAAATTCCAACCACACAATAGAGCGAAAAACTAATGTCAAAGACCTGGGAGTGATCATGTCAGAGGATCTCACCTTCAAGGACCATAACACTGTAGCAATCGCATCTGCTAGAAAAATGACAGGATGGATAATGAGAACCTTCAAAACCAGGGATGCCAAGCCCATGATGACACTCTTCAGGTCGCTTTTTCTATCCAGGCTGGAATATTGCTGCACACTAACTGCACCTTTCAAGGCAGGTGAAATTGCTGACCTAGAAAATGTGCAGAGAACCTTCACGGCACACATAACTGCGATAAACCACCTCAATTACTAGGAATGCTTGAAGTTCCTAAACCTGTACTCCCTAGAATGCAGGCGGGAGAGATACATTATTATACGTATACACTTAGAAAATCCTAGACGGATTAGTACCAAACTTGCACACGAGAGTCACTCCCTACGAAAGCAAAAGACTCGGCAGACGATGTAACATCCCCCCAATGAAAAGCAGGGGTGCCACTAGCACGTTGAGAGACAACACAATAAGTGTCAGGGGCCCAAGACTGTTCAACTGCCTCCCAGCGTACATAAGGGGAATTACCAATAGACCCCTGACTGTCTTCAAGCAGGCACTGGGCAGGCACCTAAAGACAGTACCTGACCAGCCGGGCTGTGGTTCATACGTCGGACTACGTGCGGTCAGCAGTAACAGCCTGGTTGATCAGGCCCTGCTCCACCATGAGGCCTGGTCACAGACCAGGCCACGGGGGTGTTGAACCGCGGAACTCTCTCCAGGTACTGTACAAAGTATACAGGCCTAGCTGACATCAATGACACTACGTACTCTATAGAAAGCCCCTTGTTATGCAGAGCATTTCAGGCAAATTAGGTCCTTGTCCCAGGATGCAACCACACCAGTTGACTAACTCCCAAGTACCCATTTTACTAATGAATGAACATAAGACAACCAGTGTAAAGAAACACACCCAATGTTTCTACCCACACTGGGAATCGAACGAAGACCCTCGCTGTGTGAAGCAAGAGCTTAAGCGATCAGGCCACGGGGCACCTCTCACCCTACATTAACATTACAAATATTTTAAGTAATGAGTGTACTATATGTGTATTTTACTTTTTTATTGTTTTTTAATACAGTGGACCCCCGAGTTTCGGTCATAATTCATTCCAGAAGGCTGTTCAAGTGCCATTACCGAACGAATTTACTCCCTTAAGGAATAATGTCAAGTAGGTTAGTCCATTTCAGACCCCCAAAAATATACTTACAAAAGCACTTACAATATTACACTTACATAATTGTTCGATTTCCGAGGTGACCGAAACTCGGAGGTCCACTGTACCTAGTTCTGTTGCTAACTTAATATATGTTAGTGTAAACTTGTTATCTAGCATTTATATGCATTTATAAGTGGAAAAAAAGGGGCGTTCCAGCCTGGAACCTAACCTGCTGTATAAGTGAGGCCTTACTGTACAGTGATACATGACACATGACCATAACACTAGACACAGATCACTCCTCGATGTTCCCCGTGTCCATCTAACACTATGTAAAAACTCAATGCATATAAAAGGCACGAAAATTTGGAATTCATTACCTGTCATTGCCAAAGAAACCCTGCCTGTACCCCAATTCAAAACGATGCTAAAAAATCTCCTTCTCACCCAAAGCTAAATGCTCAATATCAAACATTCTCAACAAAGTAGAATAATCACTTAATGTAAAAACCTGACTAATCACTTAAATGTAAAAACCTGTTATGAATAATACATACTAAGCTAACTATTACCTAACATTTACATTATAATGACCACGTAAACTGTAATTGCAATGCAACTATGTAATTGTTTTAAATTGTTATCTCACTCAATTAGTTGCATTGCTGCAATTAATTGATATGTTCAACTTATATTCAAACTTTATAACTTAGATATGCAATTATACTTATTTTATAAATTGTCAACAATAACTTTTTACCATGTAGTCTAGAATAAAGTAGTCTTAAGAATGCCCGCAATGCACAGCATATTAGGGGCTTTTCGCATGTACATCTCATTAAGAAATATATCTTGTCTACCATGTATCATTGTACCATGTCACAATAAAGTATTATTATTATTATTATTATTATTATATCCGAACTACATATATGAGCTGAGACCGGTTCGGAAACACAGAGTTTCCAGATACGTGAGGGGGGAAATGCGCATCCATACCATATCACCATCCGTACCCCGTCATATCGCCATCAGAGATGGCGTTGTAGGTTTAAAAAACAAGTCCAACGTCGTCTGGAGGTGGGACCAGACATTCTGGGCTCAAATAACAGCCTCCCGGATTTCACGGATCACAGGACCATAACTTTTCAAATGGGCTGTGGACAGTATATGCTCCAAATATACTCCAAAAGTGTTCTGACACCTGCCCTTGCTGCTGAAGTTTTTGGTCTTGGAGGCATTGGTTCGTCGTCATCGTCATCACTTTCAGAATGTTCCGGGTGCAACACTGATTTTGCAATCTCTGCATCTGAAGTTTACCTGGAGTTTACCTGGAGAGAGTTCCAGGGGTCAACGCCCCTGCGGCTCGGTCTGTGACCAGGCCTCATGTTGGATCAGAGCCTGATCAACCAGGCTGTTACTGCTGGCCGCACGCAGTCCAACGTACGAACCACAGCCTGGCTGGTCAGGCACCGTCTTTAGGTGCCTGTCCAGTGCCCGCTTGAAGACAGCCAGGGGTCTATTGGTGATCCCCCTTATGTATGCTGGGAGGCAGTTGAACAGTCTTGGGCCCCTGACACTTATTGTGTTGTCTCTCAACGTGCTAGTGGCACCCCTGCTTTTCATTGGGGGGATGTTACATCGTCTGCCGAGTCTTTTGCTTTCGTAGGGAGTGACTCTCGTGTGCAAGTTTGGTACTAATCCCTCTAGGATTTTCCAAGTGTATATAATAATGTATCTCTCCCGCCTGCGTTCCAGGGAGTACAGGTTTAGGAACTTCAAGCGTTAACAGTAATTGAGGTGGTTTATTGTAGTTTTGATTCTCGATCTTTACTGCTAAAACTTCAACTACATCATTTGAGGCATTTATTAGTTCTGAGCATATAAGTGACTCTGTGATATACAGGCCAACCCCACCCCTTTTGCCTGTTCACTCTGTCACATCTGTATAGGTTGTTGCCCGGTATCCATATTTCATTGTCCAAGTGATCCTTTATGTGGGTCTCTGTGAAAGCCGCAAACATTGCATTTGACTCTGTAAGCAGTCCACAGATGTAAGGTATCTTGTTGTTTGTTGCTGGCTTTAGACCCTGTAAATTTGCAAAGATGAATGTCGTTGGATTGGTGGTATGGGGGGGTCTTTTTTTCCTGGCACTAATATCTGTTGTTCTGGAGTGGAGGCCATTGACTGTGGTTCCACTCCAGAAATGATTGCAGTTGGTGTACGATTTCTGTCATTTCCTGCCAGCTTTTTTTCCTTCCTGGCACTAAAGCACCTCTCTTTCTGGAGTGGCTTTGGCTACCCAAGTTTTCCCATGGTCTGGATGTTCTGTGTCATCTTGTACCCTTTAGGTGGTGTGCCTGGCAATATAGATTATAGCACTGTCTTTCCTGAACTGATGAGTGACACATTTCAGGGTGGAAAAGCTTACAGAAAGGGAGGTTGCATTTACCTGTTGTCATATGGGCACGGCATTTAATGGGGTGGTCAAAGTTGCATGTCCCATCTGTTTTCCCAGAATTCCATGCCTACAGATACCAAATGCATAATATTTGCATAAGCCTGGTTTGTGTTTGCCTTGTTTGTGACTGTGTTCCCTAATGTATTCCCTATTGGGCGTGTTTTCCGTCCATTTCTATCTTCAGCACTAGTGCTAACATCCCTTTGTTCCATCTCCAACACTAGCACCTTCAGGAGCACTGTCCTCCAGGACAACACTACCACCCTCAGGAGCACTGTCCTCTAGGACAACACTAGCACCCTCAGGAGCACTGTCCTCCAGGACAACACTAGCACCCTCAGGAAAATTATCCTGATTGCACACCAGGGTCATCATCGTCACACACTAGCCAGTAATGCATGTCGTCATCTGTAGTTTTTCCCCAGCCTTGGACCAAGCTACATTCACATGCAACAATATTTCCCTCTTTTTTTTTTTCTAGAGTAAGCACATTCCTGGCCCTCTTTGGTGCCATACACAAGATAGCTAAGACATAACACAACTGTAATAATGCTAAAAGGAAGGCGAAGAGCACGGCTCCTAGTGGCCCACTGGTACACTAAAGTGCGTGCAAAGTTTGATTCAGCCTTCTGCTACCATTGTGGCCAAGGGAAATACACGTAAAATCAAGGAAGCTGTTGTTGCGAAAGGTGCAAATATGATCACAAAACAGAGATCGCAAGTGGTGGAAGATGTGGAAAATTTGTTGTTGGTGTGGATCAACGAGAAACAGTTAGCAGGAGATAGTGTTACGCAGGCAATAATATGTGAAAAAGCAAGGCAGTTGGATGATGATCTCATCAAGAAAATGCCTGCAACGAGTGCTGAAGTGAACGAATTTAAAAGTCAGCAAAGGCTGGTTTGACAGATTTAAGAAGCGTAGTGGCATACATAGTGTTGTGAGACATGGTGAGGCAGCCAGTTCTGACAAAAGTGCGGCTGAAAATTACGTGAATAAATTCGTGGGGTACATAAAGGCTGAACAATTCCAACCCCAACAAGTGTTCAATTGTGACGAAACAGGCCTGTTTTGGAAGAAAATGCCAAACAGGACCTACATTACACAGGAGGAAAAGGCACTCCCAGGACATAAGCCTATGAAAGACAGGCTAACTCTGATGCTTTGTGCCAATGCCAGTGGTGATTGTAAAGTGAAGCCTTTAGTGGTGTATCATTCTGAAAATCCCCGAGCGTTTAAGAGATGTGGTGTCGCCAAGACTAATTTGTATGTGATGTGGAAGTCTAACAATAAGGCATGGGTCACTAGGGAAATTTTCTTAGATTGGTTCCATGAAGTGTTTGGCCCCAGTGTGAAGAAATATCTCGAGGAAAATAATTTGCCACTTAAATGCCTCCTGATAATGGACAATGCTCCTTGTCATCCTCCAGACTTGGCAGAGCAAATTGTGGAGGACTTTAAGTTCATCAAAGTGAAGTTCTTGCCCCCTAATACCACTCCTCTTCTCCAGCCCATGGACCAGAAGGTCATTTGCAACTTTAAAAAACTCTACACCAAAGTAATGTTTCAAAAGTGCTTTGATGTGACCACAGACATGAATATGACCCTAAGAGACTTTTGGAAAGATCATTTCCATATCCTGCATTGTGTACACCTTATAGGTAAGGCTTGGGAGGGAGTGACTACCAGGACTTTGAACTCTGCCTGGAGAAAATTGTGGCCAGACTGTGTCCTAGAGAGGGATTTTGAAGGTTTTGGGGCTGAGCCTCAGAACCCTGAGCCTGAGCATGTTGTGCAAGAAATTGTGGAACTGGGCAAGTCCATGGGGTTGGAGGTGAGTGGTGAGGATGTGGAACAGTTGGTGGAGGAGCACAAAGAAGAGATAACCACTAAAGATCTGCAAGAGCTTCAACAGCAACAGCAACAACAGACCACAGGTCAGGAAAATGGTTCAGAGGAGGAGGAGGTGGAAGAGAGATGGAAGAAGGGGCCTTCTTCAGTGATTAAGGAGATTTGTGGAATGTGGACCAGGGTGCAAGGCTTTATGGATGAATATCACCCTAACCAAGCTGTTGCAGGCCGTGCTGGCAACCTGTACAATGACACTGTGGTGTCCCATTTCAGGAATGTTTTAAAGAATTGCCAGACACAGAGCTCCCTGGACAGATTTTTGGTTAAAGAGGGGTCCAGTGACTCTCAACCTGGTCCTAGTGGCATTAAAAGAAAAGGGCCAGTAACCCCAGAAAAGAACTTGGTACCTGCTGTGTTAATGGAAGGGGATTCACCTTCCAAACACTAGCATTACTACTCCATCCTCTCCCCTCCTCCACACATCAACAACTCTTCAATAAATGTAAGTGACATGTTATTGTACCATTATTTCTTTATTTTTCATAAAATTGTGTGTAATTTAATGTCAAAAAGTTCTAAAAAAATATTTTATTTTAACCCTTAAACTGTCCACACGTAGATATACGTTCACCTGCTACTGCTCCAAATATTTTGAAAAAAAAAAAATCGTTTTTTTTTTTTTTAAATGAAGAGCCCATTTTTAGAAATAGGATAGGCTAAAAAAAAAATTTTAGAGCCAGTACTTACCGAGATATAAGCCCGCGAAGTTGGTGCTAAATGATGTGGGTTTTTTTCAATTTTTTTCAATTTTCTGTTGTTTTCATGCTATGATAATAATGTTTTGATGCAGATGTTTTGATTTCATTGCCAATTCTTGTTTAGACACAAATGTTTGGTACTGAATTAGTAATCATACTGTCACTAACACACATGTTCACACTGATAAATGAATTTGTACACCTGGTTCAATCACTTACTATTGTTTACATATATATACAAGGTATTTACAGGTCCCATTTATGTTTCTAGAAGTCCACCACTATATGATACTCTAAGAAGCATGGATTCATACAGAGTGCCACTCCACATTGCTGACACATGTATCGTGTCTTTTCGCACTTGGGGTCGCTGTTTACTGTAAGCACACACAACACACTTTTTCTGAGAGTACTTCTTCTTTGGAGTAGATGGTAATGGTATCAGGCAGTGACAGTTAGGGATTATTCACTTGGGCACTTTCCCTTCTGGTTGTGGAGTGACAGGTCACTGTTGTGGGGTGACAGGTCGCTGTGGAGTGGCAGGTATAGGTGTGGTACCATACTTTCTCGCTATCTGCTTGATGACATTTAGGGTGAATTCCGCATATCGTTGTCGCTTCCCAGTCTTTATTTCGTACATATTGAAGGCATTGAGCATTGCAATGTCAACAAGGTGGAAAAACACTTTTAGATACCACTTGCGACTTCTACGCACACAGTCAACAAAGTCTATCATCATGTCACACTTGTCGACTAGTTGCAAATTGTGTGTATAGTCGATGACAACAGCTGGCTTTTCAATAGGTTCATTGTTGAACCTGCTCAGTCTGTCTGTCTGTACCATCTCATTTCTGTGGATGTTTGACAGCAATGTCACGTCCCGTTTGTCATGCCATGACAGTGCCATGATGTCATTGGCATGAAATGCCTGCACTACACTTCCTCCAGTGAACTTTGGCATGTGTTTTCTATTTCTTCTCACTGTTCCACATATATCAGTATTGTTCACACGTAGGAAATCAGCGAGCATAGGGCTTGTGTACCAGTTGTCTGTGAACAATGTATGGCCCTTGCCAAGGAATGTCTGCATCATCTTGCGAACAACATCACCAGAAATGCCCAACATGCGCCTGGTATCATCGAGTGTATTTTTTCCTGTGTAGATAATGACATCCAACACAAGACCAGTCTCACAGTCACACATAACAAACAGTTTTATACCAAAGCGATTACGTTTGCTTGGTATATATTGTTTGAATGACAGTCGTCCCTTGAACAGAACCAAGGACTCATCAACAACAATGTTCTTGAATGGATAAAAGTAGGCACTGAATTTTTGCTTGAGATACATAAACAATTCCCGGATTTTGTAGAGGAGGTCATTTCGGTTTGGTGTATTCCTGTCAGAGAAGTGCAACATTCTTAGCAACAGAATGAATCTGTTGCAGGGAAGGAGGTCACGGAAGACTGGAGTGCTAATGAAGTGGTCTGTGGACCAGTAGTTTGCTATATTGTTCTTATATGTATGTGGCATAAGCATGACAGTGCCAAGGAATAAATACATTTCAGCCACAGTTGTATCTTTCCACCTGCGCAGCCGTGACGATTCTGTAACATCTACATGGTCCTTTTGTATACTGGTAGTACAGGTTGGTCTGGGTAAGAATCAGGTTCATTATTGGCTTATCAAAGTATAGTTGAAAATAGTCTAACTCTGTAGACTCATTTGTGATGGGACAGTGTGGCATGATACCACTTCCACTGCCATCAAAATTGAAAGGATGTGGCACAAATGGTGTATGTTCAGTCCAGTTCCATTCACGATCAGATGGTGCAGGGTGGGCCTGTGGCATGGGACGTGGGGGAGCAGGAGGAGGGAAGGGAGTGGGGCCAGCACATGGTTGAGAGGGTGCCACGTGGTCCTTTGTCTGTCCGCACACCGCGCCATGTGGTCCAGGCATCGTGCCACCCACCACTTCTTCCTCCATCCCAGCATACTTTCCTTCATTATCACTATCACTGTCAGTGGCAGGTGTTTTGGAACGTGACCTGCTAAGACCCTTGCCTCTGACTGCATATGGCACACTGCCTGAACGTAGGTTATGACGCCCAAAAGTACGTTTCACTTGGGGAATAATGATAATCACTGTCACTCGACGAATCGTCTATGGGCATAAAATCGATTTCATCATCGTCACTTATATCACCTTCACTATCGTCACCATAACACATGGAAAATGATAATTTCCTCTTGCGGAGTTGCCTTTGGGTAGCAACACTAGCAACCCCAGAGGTGCTGGGGTGAGGGTCTGTGGCCACACTGGCCACACCAGATGTGCTGGGCTGAGGGTCTGGTATGGCCACACTGTCCACACTGGCCACCCCAGAGGTGATGGGCTGAGGGTCATCTGGGTTCTCATCAATAGTTTCACTAATTCCTTGATTATTAGTGGCTATATCACTGTCTAATTCACTAAACTCGCGTTCTGTTTCACTTTCCAGGAATAGTAGAGTGTTAATACGATGAGGCGTAAGTGAATTACGGGGTTTGCCATGATGTTGACCCAAGATGGAGCTGAAACTAACTGGGGCTACCATGCGGTACCCTGGCATCCCCGATTTTTTTCATACTGCGCACACTGAGTGCGCAGACTCATTCTCTCATGTCTAGGTGACTCAGGCCTATCGCGCAAAATTTGAATGAATGAAAAATATAACGTAGATCTACGTTCGGGGCAGTACGCACGTGAACGTATATCTACGTGTGGACAGTTTAAGGGTTTTAATACTTTTGGATGTCTGGAACGGATTAATTTTATTTCCATTATTTCTTATGGGGAAAATAGAATCGGATTACGATATTTTCAGTTAACGATAAGCCCTCTGGAACGGATTAATATCATAATCCGGGGGTCCACTGTAATTTTGGTAATTAATACTTTCATGAGGGCCCCGCTTACACAGCAGGTTAGGTTCTGGGCTAGCGCTGTAGGGTGAAACACAGCCTTTTTTTTCACTTTCAAATGCATATAAAAGCCTGATAACATGTTTACACTATCATATATTAACCCTTTCAGGGTCCAAGGACCCTTTCCGAAACTCGTTCTCAGGGTCCAAGAATTTAAAAAAAAAAAAAAAAAAATTCTTATGAAATGATAGAGAATCTTTTTCCGATCATAACGCCATAAAAAGTTAGGCGGTATCGATGACATTTATGCATCAGCGATTTCGCCCACTTGGAGCCCTATTTTCGGCAAATAACAATGTTTCAGTCTACTAAAATTATAGCTATTTCGCTAGAACTCCATTTCTTCTATCGATTGAGTACAAGAAACCGCCTATTTACCAATTTCAACTACTCAAAATAGTGGTCAGAAAATGGCAATTTGGCCAATTTCACACAAATTTCAAACGATGCCAATTTCAAAATAGGGTCCAGAATAAACAAGGTAGACATTCCTGGCACTAAAATAACATCTTCTCTGTTCATTAGTCACGTCTCCAGGCCCCTCTTACATTACTTTTGCTTTCCATTTTGAATTTTTACTCTCATAAAAAATAGAAGATTTACTGTTATGTATACAACTGCATCATTGTAAAAATGGTATAAATAATATCAGCGCACTTGTGCAAGAATATTAGACTCGTCAGTTGATGTGTATTGGACGCATGGTGTGATTTGTTTACTCTTGAACATCGGACAAAATCGAACATTTTCGCTATTTTGCGCTCAGTTTCAAGGTACTTGTCATCGTAAAACCAGTCAAAATTATCTCTATTTCTGTAATATATCATCCATTCTATCAAATGAGACTAAGAAACCGAGAATACAAGCATAAATACCATACGAAAATATACTGCAAAGTCGCTGTTTTAAACCAAAAACACGGTCAGTTTTTTTTTCCTCATTATGCACTGTGTGGTGCAGGATTTTTTTTTATACTGCTCACACTGACCGCACAGACCCATTCTCTCACATCTAGGCCTACCAGCCTGTTTCTGCTTGATTTGAGGGTGCTAGAATTTAGGCGTACTAGTACGACCAAAACCCTGGGGCGTAAGCCGTACTAGTACGGCTGAAACCCTGAAAGGGTTAAGTGAGCTGGACAGGCACCTAAAGTCAGTACCTGACCAGCCAGGCTGTGGTTCACACATCAGTTTACATGCGGCCAGCAGAAACAGCCTGGTTGACCAGGCCCTGATCCACCACGAGGCCTGGTCATAGATAGGGCCACAGGGGCATTGACCCCCGAATCCCCATCCAAGTATGAAAGGAAAATCATCCTGCATGACAGCCATGAAAGGAAAACCATTGCACAATGGCATATAATTTAGGAAAGCCATCCTGTGTGATGGCGCATGACAAGAAAACCATCCAATGTGACCGTGCATGACAGGTAAACCTGTGTAATGGCGCATAAGAAAACCGTGTAATGGCGCATGACATGAAAACCATCTACGTTAATGGCGTATAATAGGAAAAACATCCTTCAGACTTTAATGACTAATTTATGTTATGAAATGGATGGAACTTTTTTTTTGGTTTAGGCTTTGTAGGTGCAAATTTTTAAATTTTCTAACCTAGTTAATAAACTTGAAATTGCTGGTTTCTGTGCAGTAGATGAATAATACAGCTTCTGATCCGCTTAAGATTTAAGTGCTGATGTGTTTTTCTTCATTTTTATTTTATTAAACAAATTGTGCTCTATGAACTAACTAGAGAATCTCTCTTCTGATTAGTGTTTGAATTTAATGGGGTTACCCTAAGATAAATCTATGCAATGTAATTTTCACTTGGAATAGGTGTGCTCCCAAGGCCATTGTAATAGAATATATTGTAATGTATCCAAAGTCTAAATAAATAAATAAAAGTTACTAAACATTAATCGCTGGTCAGTCTTGGAGAAAATTTTGGATTGATTTTGAACTGCTGTAGGTCTCCAATTGTCATTTTTAGTAAAATTGGGAAAACTGAAACACTGATTTTGATAAGATAATATTTGAGGTTCTTATATGACTGGCTTCAAACCTTCAATCTGATAATTTGGTAATGCAACTTCTGAGCGGCTTAAAACTTAAGTGTATTATAGGATTGATTGATCTATGTAAGATAACTACAGAATGCCTCTTCAGTTTGACTTTCATCTTTTAAAACTGGTCTTCATTGGTGCAGAGTTAGAATTTGTTTTGGGCTGTGTATGTCCTCATTTGACATTTTTTTGTTAAAGAAATTGGATATTACTTTCCGTGTGATAATTAGTGAATGTCTCTTCTCTTTCACTTAAAATCCTCAATGATAATATTTAGCTGCATTACCGGCTTATGCTGCACTATGCCTTTCGAAAGCACTGAGGCACAGGGGCCTGGTGTTATGAAATACAGGGACAGATTTCTCGGATCGTGCAGCGAATGAAATACATATACTGTATGTAGTTTATTTTTGTTATTGAGAGTTCAATAGACACAGTGATTTAATATATTAACGTAACCTGAAAAGAAATTTAACCAGAACGAATCTGGACTGGTGATTGTGCAGTGGCATGGATCTTTCATAAACATGCATGTAAATATGTTGAGTAACAAAACGCTCTGCATATTCAGGGGCTTTTTATAAAGTTTTGAAATGTGCCATTATTTTTGTTTTGCACTATTATGATGGGTTTCAACACAGATTTTGACCCATGAGTGAGTCACAAGTCATAGCTCAACATCCTACAGCAGCACATACAGAGGGCCAGGTGAAAGTCTACAACAAAGGAGAAAAACGGATATTTCAGAACACATCAAACAAAGGTCCTCTCAGAGAAAAGCCTCATGGAGGTACAACAAGAAGCCCCGTTGGTCCTTCTTGAACCGGAAGTAATTAGTGAAAACTACTTAATTGAATAATTATAAGTGACTTGATTGAAGGAAGTGTGTTGGGTACACAAATTTAATTAATTGTGTGGTGGATTATAATCACCACAATTAATCTACTAAGCCCAAGTGTGGCTAGCATTTATATTAATGTGTATTTGTGAAATTTACATTATAATTTGGATAAGCCCAGGTAGGGCTGGGTTTATAATTTAACAGTATTGGTCAGGGAAACAGTGACAGGCACTGTGAACTCTTCAAATTTCATGATCACAAAAAACTGTAAACCATACATACACCCCATTAACAAGTAAAAATCAAAGAGTGATTGGTCCACTTATCTTTGATCCCCCCCCCCCCACACACACAAACACACTCTTTCACCAATTTCCATCCAAGGTTCTGGTTATAGTGCGTTCGTTCGATCCAACCCTTGGAAGTTTTCATTTGCTACAATCATGTGTTGCTATCCTATTTTATGTAATAGTTATACGTACTGGAAATTAAAGTTAGCTATCATATTCCATTAATCAGGATGGGTTTTCTACATAGTGTAATGAAATCTGGCACCCCCAACCGGGAGACTTGAGTAGGGTGATGAGGATATACCAGTGACTGGGGGTTTAAAGAATTTTATCTTCTGGTTGCAAGTTGAAGAGCCTTCTACCAAAGGGTGTTGATATAGTGTTCTCTTACCATATCTCTCATACCAGTATGTTATGTTAGTGTGAATTTTTGGAAATCCATTTATAATATCAGGTATTACCCCTCCTCTCCCAGAGATTTCATTCTCCCATACTTTGATGCGTAATCATGTTTAAATATTTTATTGGCTGTATGTGGTCAGCAAAAGATCTTTCTCTTTACCAGCTCTGATACCTCTCCTGTATTCAACGGTGTTCAGCATTCCACTATGGATTCAGTAACTACGGTAGCACACTGGCATGAATGGTGTGAGGGCAGGGAGGGAGGGAAGGCCGTTCTTCTACGATCACAACCCTGGACACTTACCGTACATCTGTCAGAAACGTTCTCCCATTATCCAACATTTGATTTGTTTAAAACAGAATATTCAGTCAGTCCTCTGCTCTATCAATTTCCCTTGGAATTTTTATGTCATGATAATGTCTTCCATTGTCCTCTTTGCCAAGGTCGTCAGCTTCACTTCTTTTAGTTCTTTGCTACGTACACTCACTAACATATCTAGATGATACGTTGCTTGACACACTTGGTATTAAATTACATAGAAAAACATTCTGGACACCCAGAAACTCAAATTCTTATGATTCTAAGTTAGGGAAGTACATCTGCACAAGTCGTGTCTGTCATTTAATTAATGAATGGAGGACGAAGTCTCCAAACACACCATGTGGTGAACGATTCACCTAAGTTGTCATGTACGTATAGTGGACCCCCGGTGTTCTTAGTCATTGGAGTTCGTAATATTTGGTGTTCATAATGTTTTTTCGTAAAAATATTGGTTCGGTGATCATAATTCCGCTCGGTAATCGTAATTCATCCCAGACACATACGCCCGGCCCGAGTGGCCCGACGCACCATTCACAGTCAGTGTGCCATTGTTTAGCAGCGAGTGACAGTCACCCCACGCGTTCATACGATACATTTCGTCATTATTCCATTGTTTTTAGTACTTGCAACTGCTAAATAAGCCACCATGGGCCCAAAGAAAGCTCCTAGTGTCAGCCCTGTGGTAAAGAAGGTCAGAAACACGGTAGAACTGAAAAAAGAGATCATTGCAAAATATGAAAGTGGAGTATGTGTCGCCGAGCTGGCAAGGCTGTATGGCAAAGCCCATACAACCATCGCTTCCATCGTGGCCAAGGGAAATGAAATCAAGGAAGCTGTTGTTGTGAAAGGTGCAAGTATGGTCACAAAACAGAGATCGCAAATACTGGAAGATGTGGAGACTTTGTTGTTGATGTGGATCACCGAGAAAGAATTAGCAGGAGATAGTGTTACGCAGGTGATAATATCTGAAAAAGCAAGGCAGTTGCATGGCGATCTCGTCGAGAAAATGCCAAACAGGACCTACATTACACAGGAGAAAAAGGCACTGCCAGGACACAAGCCTATGAAAGACAGGCTAACTCTTATGTTGTGTAGTAATGCTAGTGGGGATTTCAAAGTGAAGCCTTTACTGGTGTATCACTCTGAAAATCCCAGAGTGTTCAAGAAATACAGTGTTGCCAAGGCTAATTTGTGTGTGACGTGGAAGGCTAACAGTAAGGCATGGGTCACAAGGGAAATTTTTCTTGATTGGTTCAACGAAGTGTTTGGCCCCAGTGTGAAGAAATACCTCCTGGAAAATAAATTGGTGCTCAAGTGCCTCCTGGTAATGGACAATGCTCCTTCTCATCCTCGAGACTTGGAAAGAGCAAATTGTGGAGGAGTTTCGTTTCATCAAAGTGAAGCTCTTGCCCCCTAATACCACTCCTCTCCTCCAGCCCATGAACCAGCAGGTCATTGCAAACTTCAAAAAACTCTACACCAAAGCTATGTTTCAAAGATGCTTTGACATAACCTCGGACACTGAATTGACCCTAAGAGAGTTCTGGAAAGATCAATTCAGTATCCTCCATTGCATAAACCTTATATGGAAGGCTTGGGAGGAAGTGACCTCCAGGACTTTGAACTCTGCTTGGAAAAAATTGTGACCAGACTGTGTCCCAGAGAGGGATTTTGAAGGGTTTGGGGCTGACCCTCAGGACCCTGTGCCTGTTGTGGAAAAAATTGTGTCACTGGGGAAGTCCATGGGGTTGGAGGTTAGTGTCGAGGATGTGGAAGAGTTGGCGGAGGACCACAATGAAGAGCTAACCACTGCAGATCTGCAAGAGCTTCATCTGCAACAGCAACAGACCACAGCTCAGGAAATTGCTTCGAAGGAGGAGGAAGAGAGATGGAAGAAGGTGCCTTCTTCAAAGATTAAGGACATTTGTGCCAAGTGGACTGAGGTGCAAACATTTATGGATGATTTTCACCCTGACAAAGCTGTTGCAGGCCGTGTTGACAACATGTACAATGACAATGTGGTGTCCCATTGTAGGCAAGTTTTAAAGAGATGCCAGATACAGAGCTCTCTAGACAGTTATTTTGTGAGACAGGGGTCTAGTGACTCTCAAGCTGGTCCTAGTGGCATTAAAAAACAAAGAAGGGAAGTAACCCCAGATAAGGACTTGTTACCTGATGTCTTTATGGAAGGGGATTCCCCTTCCAAACAATAACAAATCTTCCATCCTTTACCCTCCTCCCGTCTTCCACACATTAACAACTCTTCAATCAAGGTAAGTGTCATGGTCTTATTGTTTTATTCTTCATTTCTCATTGTTTTCTGTGTAATTAAATGTATATTTAATGTAGAAAAATATTTTATTTTAATACTTTTGGGTGTCTGGAACGGATTACGTAATTGAATTTCCAATATTTCTTATAGGAAAAATAGATTCAGAAATCATAATATTCGGTTCTAGTCACTCTCTCTGGAACAGATTAATTACGAAAACCGGGGGTCCACTGTATATATATTTTATTTATTTTAATGCATAATGCATTAAAATAGGTAATTACCAGCATTCTTTAAGCATGTATACAACAATATAACAGCATTTGCATGTTATAAAATCATCCCTTACTCTAAATTGCTCAGATTTTTTTTTTTTTTTGCACAATTTACAACGTCAAGGTTTTTCTAAAGTGATTTGCGCCCATGGATGAGAGGGAGAAGTGAGGGGAGGGGAAAAGAGAGAGAAAAAAAAACTTTCTAGGGTGTGTGGAGGTTGTGCCTTGACGCTGCTGAAGAGCTCTTGATAAAAAAAAAATGGAACTACTATCTCTTTTCTCAACTCAAACCTGATTATTTTCTGTTTTGTACGCTCAATATGACCCACATACATATTTGCCTTTTACCCATGAATATAACACTCAGAGTTACATTTGATTAACCTAACCTAACCTAATGAAGACACATTGAGTGAAATCCATATAGCAAAAAACAAAAAACAAAAATTACCACACGAGGACATGTTGCAGTATAAAAATACATTTTACAAGAATCTAATTTCCCATCTAAATGAGAGCAACGAGACGCATATAGCGTAGCTGCTGATCCTTATCCTATCACCTTCTCCAGGACTCCACTTCCCCCCCACACATCAGTAACATGTTTTCCCAGGCAGCTGCAGATGCTGCATCAGATACCGCACAGCATCAGCCCTGCGAGCCTCACCCACCTTCCAATTTGTACCTAGAAATCGTTGGGGGTGACAGGTAATATGGGAGACTTGTACATGCTCATATTTGACGAATTTAAACCTTGCTGCTGCTGTTGCTTTGCAGCTGTTGCTTCTACTTTGATGCTGCTGCTTCTACTTTGATGCTGCTGCTTCTACTTTGATGCTGCTGCTTCTACTTTGATACTGCTGTTTCTGCTGCTTCTGATGCTACTGCTCTTGTTAGTTGTGTTAGTGTTGCCTTCGTTCTCGTTACTGTGCAACTAGTCCTCATAACGCATCCTTTTTTTATACACAGTATAAAAAGACACTTTTTGTGCAAAATTTTGGTCCAGATTTCGTACTTCCACCTGGAAATCATACGTATCAGACACATCCCTCCACCCGGGACGCCACCACTCATGCGTTTGTGTCTCAGTCTGGCTCTGTCACTGGTCGAGTGAGCATTACTTCGCGCGTTCCATTGTTTTTTGTGCTTAACTATTGAGTGTGACTGCGAAATAAGCCACCATGGGCCCAAAGAAAGTTCTGAGTGCCAGCCCTTTGGTAAAGAAGGTGAGAAACACGATAGAATTCAAGAGAGAGATTGTAGAAAAATACGAAAGTGGCATATGTTTAGCTGAGCTTGCAAGGATGTATGGGAAGTCGAAATCAACAATCTGTTTTATCCTGGCAAAGAAAGTAGAAATCAAGGAAGCTTAAGTTGCGAAAGGAGTAAATATGCTGACGAAACAGAGATCACAAACAATCAAAGATGTGGAGTTGTTGTTGTTGGTGTGGATCAACGAAAAACAGTTAGCAGGAGATAGTGTTGTGGAGTTGATCATTTGTGAAAAGGCAAGGCAGTTGCATGCGGATCTCGTAAAGAAAATGCCTGGAACTAGTGCTGCTGTTAGTGAATTTAAGGCCAGCAGAGGCTGGTTCAACAGATTCAAGAGCAGTGCTCCCTTCCTAGAATATGACTGTCTCCACTACTACTATTACTACTACTACCACTTCCACTACTTACTCCATTATTTCCCCACTCTCTTGTACCCTCCCCTGTCTGCCTGCCTATAAATACCCCTTCCTCCGTCTCTGTGTGTTAGTGTGACTTTGTAAATGGTCCAAGTCGGGCCGAAACGTCATCGTAAGCTCCTCCCTTTTATATGTGAGGGTTGTGTGTGTAGTGTTATTTAGATTCAAGAAGCGTAGTGGCATACACAGTGTTGTAAGGCATGGTGAGGCTGCAAGTTCAGACAAACATGCAGTTGAAGAATTCGTTGATGAATTCAAGGAGTACATAGAGGCTGAAGGATTCATCCCCCAACAAGTGTTCAATTGTGACGAAACAGGCCTCTTTTGGAAGAAAATGCCAAAGAGTACCTACATCATGCAGGAGGAAAAGGCAATGCCAGGACACAAGCCTATGAAGGATAAACTAACTTTTGTTCTGTGGTAATGCTAGTGGGGATTTCAAAGTGAAGCCTTTACTGGTGTATCACTCTGAAAATCCCTGAGTGTTCAAGAAAAACAATGTCGTCAAGAGTAAATTGTGTGTGATGTGGAAAGCTAATAATAAGGCATGGGTCACAAGACAAATTTTCATTGACTGGGTCCATGAAGTGTTTGGCCAGAGTGTGAAAAAATACCTCCTGGAAAATAAATTACCACTCAAGTGCCTCCTGGTACTGGACAATGCTCCTGCTCATCCTCCAGACTTGGAAGACCAATTGTTTAGGGACTTCAGTTTTATAACAGTGAAATTCTTGCCTCCTAACACCACTCCTCTCATCCAGCCCATGGACCAGCAGGTCATTTCTAACTTAAAAAAAACTCTACATGAAAGCAATGTTTCAAAGGTGCTTTGAAGTGACCTTCAACACTGAATTGACCTTAAGAGAGTTCTGGAGGAATCACTTCAATATCCTCCACTGCATAAACCTTATAGATAAGACTTGGCAGGGAGTGACTTCCATGACTTTGAACTCTGCTTGGAGAAAATATTGGCCAGAATGTGTCCTCGACAAGGATTTTGAGGGGTTTGAGGCTCACCCTGACGACCCTACGCCTGTTGTGGAATCTATTGTTTTTTTGGGATGTCCATGGGGTTGGAGGTGAATGGCCAGGATGTGGAAGAGTTGGTGGAGGACCACAGGGAAGAGCTAACCACTGAAGAGCTGCAAGACCTTCATCTGGAACAGCAACAGACCTTAGCTGAGGAAATTGCTTCAGGGAGGAGGAAGAGAGGGGAGAAGGTGCCTTCTTCAGCGATTAAGGACATGTGTGCAAAGTGGAATGAGTTGCAAACTTTTGTGGAAAAATATCACCCTGACCAAGCTGATACAAGCTGCATCTGCAACATGTTCAGTGACAATACCTTGTCCCATTTTAGGCAAATCTTAAAGAGATGCCAGAAACAAAGCTCTCTGGACAGATTTTTTGAGTGACAGGGGTCCAGTGACTCAAGCTGGTCCTAGTCAGTAAAAGACAAAGTAGGGAAGTAACCCCGGATAGGGCTTTGATACCTGAAGTCCTTATGGAGCGGGATTCCCCTTCCAAACAATAAGCTCTCCTCTCTCTCCCTCCTCGCCTTCTTCCATACGTCAACAAGAGTCTTCAATAAAGGTATGTAATAGTGATTTAAATGTTTATTTATCCATTTCATTAGTACTTTATATTTATTTCTCATTGTTTTCTGTATGTAAAACTATAGATATTCTTTAAAAAATGTACAGAAGACCGTCATTTAGCACGGTAGTTACGTTCCTGAAAACGTTGTGTTAGATAAATTCGTGTTAGACAATTAAAAGAACTTATGGGAAAAATAGGGTTACGTTCTATGAGTCCCCAAAGAGCCAAACAAGTTTTTTTTAGACCAACAGATCTTACAAAAATAAAAGTGAATATATAATTGTAGTTCATTATTGTGATGTATTATGTTGTTTTTACTGCTTAAGACTACAAATGTAACAGAAATAATAGTATTTACCTTAAATTGTGGGTGCTGGTGTTTGTGGATGATTGTGAAGAGAGTGGAGAGTTATGCTGTGGCCCTACAGGGCTGAGGTGGATGGTAGAGGTTCTGGAACTGAAGTCGATGGTTGTACTGAGTGTCTAACTTTAAGTCATTCAGTAAGTCAGTCAGTAAGTCAGTCAAGTCAGTCAAGTCATTCAGTAAGTCAGTCAAGTCATTCAGTAAGTCAGTCAAGTCATTCAGTAAGTCAGTCAAGTCATTCAGTAAGTCAGTCAAGTTAGTCATTAAGTCAGTCAGTCATTAGTCAGTCAAGTCAGTCAAGTCAGTAAGTCAGTCAAGTCAGTCAAGTCATTCAGTAAGTCAGTCAAGTCATTCAGTAAGTCAGTCAAGTCATTCAGTAAGTCAGTCAGTAAGTCAGTCAGTAAGTCAGTCAAGTCATTCAGTAAGTCAGTAAGTCAGTCAGTAAGTCAGTCAGTAAGTCAGTCAGTAAGTCAGTCAGTAAGTCAGTCAGTAAGTCAGTCAGTAAGTCAGTCAGTAAGTCAGTCAGTAAGTCAGTCAGTAAGTCAGTCAGTCAGTAAGTCAGTCAGTCAGTCAGTAAGTCAGTCAGTCAGTAAGTCAGTCAAGTCAAGTCAGTCAAGTCAGTCAGTCAGTCAAGTCAGTCAGTCAGTCAAGTCAGTCAGTCAGTCAAGTCAGTCAGTCATTCAGTAAGTCAGTCAGTCACTCAAACTTTGCAATTCCTAGACTTGAACGCTTAAACCTTTTCTTGTCACTTGCTAGAACACTTGTATGCTTGCTGGGTGCCATGATTGCTTGGTAGATTTATGAAAATGCAATGAAAATGAGAAAATGTATGTATGTAAATAAACACAGCGACCTTCCCGATTATTGTCATCCTGCCGCGACCATCATTTTTACGTCATGTTAGATAATAATGTGCCGCAATTCTTTAATCGTGCAATACCCATAACATGCAACATAATCTCGTGCTAAATGACAGTCTACTGTATTTTTTGTTAATATTTTTGGGTGTCTGGAAAGGATTAATTGTATTTACATTATTTTGTATGGGAAATATTATTTCGGTTTTCATATGTTTCAGATTTAGATCAACCTTCTGGAACGGATTAAGTATGAAATCCGGGGTTCCACTGTAGTACAGTGGAACCCTGAGTTTCGGCCACCCCGAGTATCGGCCACTTCGAGTTTTGTCCTGACTTTCGGCCGTTGCCCTGAGTTTCGGCCGGCGTACCATACCTGTCCGCCTGCCTGCGCTTGCGCGCCTCTCCGCGCAGGCGTCGTGAGCCAGTCTTGCGTTATTTACCCTTGAGTGAACATTACCCTGCTAGCTCATCCAAACATTTCACAATAAATTCATTCTGTTTAGTGCTTGTTTATTAAGTGCGACTGTGAAATAAGTCACCATGGGTCCAAAGAGACTTCCTAGTGGCACCCCTGTGGTAAAGAAAGTGAGGAACACCATAGAACTGAAGGAGATACTAGTATAAAAATATGAGTGGCGTACGTGTGGGGAGCTTGCCAGGATGTACAGAAAAAACAAATCTACTATCACTTCTATCGTGGAAAAGAGAAAAGAACTCAAGGAAGCTGATATTGCAAAAGGTGTTGACATGTTAGCCAAAAATAGATAAAAAACAGTGGAAGAGGTTGCAAGCAGATCTTGTCAAGAAAATGCCTGGAACCAGTGCTGATGTTATAGTGAGTTTAAGGCCAGCAGAGGCTGGTTTGACAGATTTAAGAAGCGTAGTGGCATACACAGTGTTGTAAGGCATGGTGAGGCAGCAAGTTCAGACAAATGTGCGGCTGAAAAATTTGTGAATGAATTTAAGGGGTACGTAGACACTGAAAAATTTGAACCCCAACAAGTGTTCAATTGTGACGAAATAGGCCTCTTTTGGAAGAAAATGCCAAAGAGAACCTACATTACTCAGGAGGAAAAGGCACTGCCAGGACAAAAGACTATGAAAGACAGGCTAACTCTCTTGTTTTGTTCTAACGCTAGTGGGGATTTTAAAGTGAAGCCTTTACTCGTGTATCACTCAGAAAATCCCAGTGTGTTCAAGAAAAACAATGTTATCAAAAATAAATTGTCTTGTGGAAAGCTAATAATAAGGCATGGGTCACAAGGCAAATTTTCATAAGAGTGGGTCCATGAAGTGTTTGGGCCCAGTGTGAAAATATACCTCCAGGAAAAGAAATTGCCACTCAAGTGCCTCCTGGTACTGGACAATGCTCCTGCTCATCCTCCAAACTTGGCAGACCTTTTGTCTAGGGACTTCAGGTTCATCACAGTGAAGTTCTTGCCTCTTAACACCACTCCTCTCATCCAGCCCATGGACCAACAGGTCATTTGAACTTCAAAAAACTCTACACCAAAGCAGTGTTTGGAAAGTGCTTTGAAGTGACCTGGAGGAATCACTTCAATACTATCTACAACTGCATAAGCCTTATAGGTAAGGCTTGGGAGGGAGTGACTTCCAGGACTTTGAACTCTGCTTGGAGACAATTGTGACCAGATTGTGTCCAACAGAGGGATTCTGAAGGGTTTGAGGCTGACCCTGACCCTGCCAAACCTCTGCCTGTTGTGGAAGGTATTGTGGCATTGGGCAAGTCCATGGGGGTTGGAGGTGAGTGGCGAGGATGTGGAAGAGTTGGTGCAGGACCACAGGGAAGAGCTAACCACTGACGAGCTCCAAGAGCTTCATCTGGAACAGCATCAGACCACAGTTGAGGAACTTGCTTCACAGGAGGAGGAGGAGGAGGAAGAGGGAGTGAAGGAGGTGCCTTCTTCATTGCTTATGGACATGTGTGCCAAGTGGAATGAGTTGAAAAGTTTCGTGGAGAAATACCACCCTGAGCAAGCTGAAACAACCCATCTCTGCAACATGTTCAGTGACAAAACAATGTCCCATTTTTGGAACATATTAAAGAGGCACCAGAAACAGAGCACTCTTGACATATTTTGTGCGACAGGGGTCTTGTGACTCTCAAGCTGGTCTAGTGGCATTAAAAGACAAAGGGAAGTAACCCCAGAGAGGGACTTGTTACCTGAAGTCCTTATGGAGGGGGATTCCCCTTCCAAACAATGAGTGCTCCCTTCCCCTCTCCTCCTCCCTATCTTCCAGATGCCAGCAAGTCTCTTCAATAAAGGTAGGTAAATGTTATTTTAAATGTTTATTTAAATGTTTAATTATAAATTTATTACTGTATATACATGTATATTTATCTGTGCTGTGTGTATGTAAAACTATAGTTATTCTTTAAAAAATGTATTTTTTGTGAATATTTTTGGGTGTCTGGAATGGATTAATTGTATTTACATTATTTCTTATAGGAAATATTGCTTCGACTTTCGGCCGCTTCGACTTGAGGCCTAGCTCCTGGAACGGATTATGGCCGAAACTCCGGGTTCCACTATATACAGTGGACCCCCGGTAATGAACACCCCGGAAATCATACAATTATGTAAGTATAATATTGTAAGTGCTTGTGGAAGTGTATTTTTGGGGGTCTGAAATAGACTAACCTATGTGACATTATTTCTTAAGGAAGTAAATTCATTTGGTAATGGCACTTCAGCAGGCTTCTGGAATGAATTTTGTTCGTTAGCCGGGGGTAGGAGAGTTTCAGTGGTGAGAAATAAATGGGATTAGATCAGGGTTTCAAATAGAGTTAGAGCTAAAGAAGGAGTGGCAATAATGTTGAATAATCAGTTATGGCAGGTAAAGAAGGAATATAAATGTATAAATTCAAGGATTATGTGGAGTAAAATAAAGGTTGGATGTGAAAAGTGGGTTATAGTAAGTGTTTATGCACCTGGAGAAGAGAGAAGTGTAGAAGAGAGAGAGAGATTTTGGGAAATGTTGAGTGAGTGTGTGGGGAGTTTTGAACCAAGTGAGAGAGTAATTGTGGTTGGGGATCTTAATGCTAAAGTGGGTAAAAATGTTGTGGATGGAGTAGTAGGTAAATTTGGGGTGCCAGGGTAAATGTAAATGGGGAGCCATTAATTGAGCTATGTGTAGAAAGAGGTTTGGTAATAAGTAATACATATTTTATGAAAAAGAGGATAAATAAATATACAAGGTATGATATAGCACGTAAGGAAAGTAGTTTGTTGGATTATGTATTGGTGGATAAAAGGTTGATGAGTAGGCTTCAGGATGTACATGTTTATAGAGGGGCAACGGATATATCAGATCATTATTTGGTTGTAGCTACAGTTAGAGTAAAAGGTAGATGGGACAAAAGGAAAATGGCAACAGCAAGTAAGAGAGAGGTAAAAGTGTATAAACTAAGGGAGGAGGAAGTTAGGTGAGATATAAGCAACTATTGGCAGAAAGGTGGGCTAGTGCAAGTAGGAGTAGTGGGGGTTGAAGAAAGTTGGGATAGTTTTAAAAATGCAGTATTAGAATGTGGGGCAGAAGTTTGTGGTTATAGGAGGGTGGGCAGGAGGAAAGAGGAGTGAGTGGTGGAATGAAGAAGTAAAGGGTGTGATAAAAGAGAAAAAGGTAGCTTATGAGAGGTTTTTACAAAACAGAAGTGTTAGTAGAAGAGCAGAGTATATGGAGAGTAAAAGAAAGGTGAAGAGAGTGGTGAGAGAGTGCAAAAGAAGAGCGGATGAAAGAACGGGAGAGGCTCTGTCAAGAAATTTTGCTGAAAACAAGAAAAATTTTGGAGTGAGATAAACAAGGTAAGAAAGCCTAGGGAACGAATGGATTTGTCAGTTAAAAACAGAGTAGGGGAGTTAGTAGATGGGGAGCTGGAGGTATTGGGTAGATGGCGGGAATATTTTGAGGAACTTTTAAATGTCGATGAAAAGAGGGAGGTGATAATTTCATGTACTGGCCAGGGAGGTACAACATCGTTTAGGAGTGAAGAAGAGCAGGATGTGAGTGTGGGGGAGGTGCGTGAGGCATTACGTAGAATGAAAGGGGTAAAGCAGCTGGAATTGACGGAATCATGACAGAAATGTTAAAAGCAGGGGGATATAGTGCTGGAGTGGTTGGTATTTTGTTTAATAAATGTTTTAAAGAGGGAAGGTACCTAGGATTGGCAGCGAGCATGTATAGTTCCTTTATTTAAAGGGAAGGGGGATAAAGAGAGTGTAAAAATTATAGGGGAATAAGTTTACTGAGTATACCAGGTAAAGTGTATGGCAGGGTTATTATTGAAAGAATTTGAGGTAAGACAGAGAGTAGGATTGCAGATGAGCAAGGAGGCTTTAGAGTGGGTAGGGGATGTGTAGATCAAGTGTTTACAGTGAAGCATATATGTGAACAGTATTTAGATAAAGGTAGAGAAGTTTTTATTGCATTTATGGATTTAGAAAAGGCATATGATAGAGTGGATAGGGAGCAATGTGGCAAATGTTGCAAGTGTATGGAATAGGTAGTAAGTTACTGAAGGCTGTAAAGAGTTTTTATGAGGATAGTGAGGCTCAGGTTAGGGTGTGTAGGAGAGGGAGATTACTTCCGGTAAAAGTAGGTCTTAGACAGGGTTGTGTAATGTCACCATGGTTGTTTAATATATTTATAGATGGGGTTGTAAAAGAAGTAAATGCTAGGGTGTTGGGGAGAGGGGTGGATTAAATTATGGAGAATTAAATGCAAAATGGGAGTTGACACAGTTACTTTTTGCTGATGATACTGTGCTTATGGGAGATTCTAAAGAAAAGTTGCAAAGGTTAGTGGACGAGTTTGGGAGAGTGTAAAGGTAGAAAGTTAAAAGTGAACATAGATAAGAGTAAGGTGATGAGGGTATCAAACGATTTAAATAAAGAAAAATTGATATCACATTGGAGAGAGGGATTATGGAAGAAGTAAATGTTTTCAGATATTTGGGAGTTGATGTGTCAGCAGATGGGTTTATGAAGGATGAGGTTAACCATAGAATTGATGAAGGAAAAAGGCGAGTGGTGCATTGAGGTATCTGTGGAGACAAAAACGTTATCCATGGAGGCAAAGAAGGGAATGTACGAAAGTATTGTGGTACCAACACTCTTATATGGGTGTGAAGCATGGGTTGCAAATGCTGCAGCGAGGAGGAGGCTGGAGGCAGTGGAGATGTCCTGTCTAAGGGCAATGTGTGGTGTAAATATTATGCAGAAAATTCGGAATGTGGAAATTAGGAGAAGGTGTGGAGTTACTAAAAGTATTTGTCAGAGGGCTGAAGAGGGTTGTTGAGGTGGTTTGGTCATTTAGAGAGAATGGATCAAAGTAGAATGACTTGGAGAGCGTATAAATCTGTAGGGAAGGAAGGCGGGGTAGGGGTCGTCCAGAAAAGGTTGGAGGGAAGGGGTAAAGGAGGTTTTGTGGGCGAGGGCTTGGACTTCCAGCAAGCATGTGTGAGCGTGTTAGATAGGAGTGAATGGAGACGAATGGTTTTTGGGACATGACGATCTGTTGGAGTGTGAGCAGGGTAACATTGTGTGAAGGGATTCAGGGAAACCAGTTAATTGATTTAGTTGGACTTGAGTCCTGGAAATGGGAAGTACAATGCCTGCACTTTAAAGGAGGGGTCTGAGATAGTGACAGCTGGGAGGGACTTTTCTCAGCTGTAGTATCTGAGCTCCTCTGCAAAGACAGTGATTATGTATGAGTGTGGTGAAAGTGTTGAATGATGATGAAAGTTTTTCTTTTGGGGATTTTCTTTCTTTGGGTCACCCTGCCTCGGTGGGACGGCCGACTTGTTGAAAAAAAAAAAAAAATATATATATATATATATATATATATATATATATATATATATATATATATATATATATATATATATATATATATATATATATATATATATATATATATATATATATATATATATATATATATATCTTCTTTCAACACGTCGCCGTTTCCCACCAAGGCGGGTGGCCCAAAAGGAAAAACGAAAGTTTCTCCTTTTACATTTAGTAATATACACAGAAGAAGGGGTTACTAGCCCCTTGCTCCCGGCATTTTAATCGCCTCTTACGACACGCATGGCTTATGGAGGAAGAATTCTGTTCCACTTCCCCATGGAGAAGAGGAAATAAGAACTAGTAAGACAATAGAAGAAAACCCAGAGGGGTGTGCATATATATATGCTTGTACATGAATGTGTAGTGTGACCAAAGTGTAAGTAGAAGTAACAAGACATACCTGAAATCTTGCATGTTTGTGAGACAGAAAAAAGACACCAGCACATTCCTACCATCATGTAAAACAATTACAGGCTTTCGTTTTACACTCATTTGGCAGGACGGTAGTACCTCCCTTGGCGGTTGCTGTGTACCAACCTACTACCTAGAATATATATATATATATATATATATATATATATACAGTGGTACCCGACTTACGATATTTTTTCATTCCAGAATGCTGTTCAAGTGCCATTACCAAACGAATTTATCTCCTTAAGAAATAATGTAAAATAGACTAGTCTGTTTAGACCCCAAAATTACACTTACAAAGCATTTAAAAATAAACTTACATAAAGGGTGTGTTTGGGGACCATCGTAAGTCGGGTACCACTGTATATATATACAGTGGTACCGATCGATGAGTCCCCAATCACCTTTATGCAGTTTATTTTTAATGCTTTGTAAGTGATTTTGGGGTTCAAGAACTAGTCTATTTTACATCATTTCTTATGGAGATAAATCGCTTATAATGGCACTTGAACGCATTCTGGAATGAAAACATCAGAAATGGGCACCATGATATATATATATATATATATATATATATATATATATATATATATATATATACAGTGGTACCTCAGTTAACGATATTTTTCGTTCCAGAATGCTGTTCAAGTGCAATGGCACTTGAATTTATCCCCATAAGGAATAATGTAAAATAGACTAGTCTTTTTACACCCCCAAAAATACACTTAAAAAAGCATTTAAAAAAATAAACTTACATAAAAGAGCGAGTTTGGGGACCATCGTTAACCGAGGTACCACTGTATATATATATATATATATATATATATATACATGTATTATATTATAATATATAAAACCAGATATCAGCTTCAGAGGCGAGAAACTGCAATTATCGCTCAAGGAGAAGGATATTGGAGTGAACATCACACCCAACATATCGCTAGGGGTTCACAAATCGTATTACATCTGTAGAATACTATACGAGAGTAGCCAGTTTCAAAATTGCCTTCGGAAACCTCAATAAAATACATTTTAGTAATCTATGTGCAACATATGTTAGGCTTGTCATGGAGCATGTACGAAAAACTAGAAAAAATCTAGAGGTTCGCAATAAGACAAGTCCTAGAGCTGAGGGAAATAAGTTATGAAAAAAAAGACTAAAGGAAATGAACCTGAGGAGTTTAGAAGAAACAAGGATTATCGGAGACATGATTACAACATACAAGATACTCTTGAAGTTTTGAGAGAGCAGATAGGGACAGAAACTTTGAAATGAGAGATGACGAGGGCACAGATAGAAATTAAAGACACAGCTGAGAAAGGCAAAAACTAAAATTTACAGTCTTGGGGTGGTAAATAAATGAAATGAGCTAGATGACGTAGTAGTAGAG
>WNWK01021071.1:0-34670 GCA_009830355.1 Cherax destructor | reverse complement strand
GTGCTCCCGGTGACTCTAAGACTCGACTCAACCAGTGTACGACTGAACTTCTCTAAAGCTAGCTGCTCTAACAAACAGACAATCAGAACAGCTTGATTGTCCAGAAAAATGACCAATTCGCAGAACAGCAATATAACAGGCAACAGCAACACAGCATCAGGAACAAGGAGATAGAAAATCGACCCTAACTGGGGACCATCAGTAGATCCTCCAAAACAGTCACAAAACTCCCTTTCTACTGAAGCTAGGTTCAGCATAAACAATCCCAAACTTTGGCGGTGCACAGATGCCTTATCGAATTAGGTCCAGAGCTATAGCTTGAGACCTGAGTTTTATCAGTGTCAATGTGACACAACCCAGAACAACGTCGAAAATCACTGTCTAGTCTATTCTCTGTGAACAGAGTTACACAGAGTTCTGAGAAGTATGATTCGCCTCACCAACGAATGCATACTCTACCCAACAGAGTCTAATGTCGAGAAAACAAGTAGAAATAGGAGTGAGGTGTTGACTCGACGAGGGTCAACAGGTCAGAGAGAGAGAGGGAAGAGGAACAACCACCCAGCTCAGGTGTGTTCAGCGACTGACTCCTCCCAGCAACTAGACGCCGGCAGCATAACAGTAGTTTGCCAACTCCAAGGCAGTTACGACACTCGAGCACAATATAAAATATTACATCCTACCTAATAAATATAGCTAAGTTAAATAGGTCAAATAATAGTCTAATAATAGTATAAAGTACGATATTAACGATTTAGCTATTATCGAGAATATCAGCAATATAAAATTATAGAAAATGGAAATATACAATATATACATTGAGGCCGAATTCTGGGGGCGCAATACACCCACATAGGCTCCCCTCCAACCAGCGAACCATCGTTAAGGGTTTGGTGATGGGGCCCCATCACCAAATCAACGACTTGGTTCAGCCAATCATAATGAGGGTCTGGCAATGGGAAAGATGACGTGGATACTACTCGCAAATTTGTCATTGTCATTCCTGCATTGAGGTGGTTGTTGTACGGTCGTCTCTGTCTATTGGCTGCTGTTTTTGCCTTGACTACCATGGCATGGACTAATACTACTCTCTCTGTATATAGTGTACATACTTGTACAAAACCTTATAATATACTTGGAAGGAAAAAAACAAAAATCACTTATAATATATAATTGCTTGGTGAAGGAAATACAATTCAAAGCATTTTCTACTGTGTTTCTTTGCTCCAAGCTCTCTTTTACACTCAGAATTACAGGCCATTTAACCTGAGGTTGTAAAAACCACCAACATCATTACCACTACCAACATCATCACCACCAACATCATGACCACTACCACCAACAATATCATCATCACCACCACCAACAACATCACTACCACCACCACCAACATCATCAATCCACCAACAAAAACAACAACATCATCATCACCAACAACAACAACAACAACGTCACCACCACCACCAACAACAACAATAGCATAACCACCACCACCACCCACATCATCACCACCACCACCATCAACATCATCACCACCACCACCAACAACATCATCACCACCACTACCACCACCAATATCTTCACCACCACCAACATCATCAACACCACCACCAACAACAACATCATCACCACCACCAACAATAACAACGTCATCACCACCACAACCAACAACATCATCATTACAAACATCATCACCACCAACAACAACATCATCATCACCACTAACATCATCATTACCACCAACATCATCACCACCACCACCACTCACATCATCAGCACCACCACAACCACCAACTTCATGACCACCACCACCAACAACATCATCAATACCACCACCCCCAAAATCATCACCACCCCCACCATTATCAACATCACCACCACCACCACAACCACCACCACCATCACCACCAATAACATCATTATCTCCACCAACATCATGACCACTACCACCAACAATCTCACCACCACCAACACCAACATCACTTCCATCACCACCAACATCATCAACACCACTACCAACAACAACATCATCACCACCAACACCAACAATGTCATCACCACCACCAACAACAACAACAACGTAATAATCACCACCACCACCACCAACATCATCACCACCACCAACATCATCACCACCACCACCACCAACATCACCACCACCATCTCCACCATCATCACTACCACCATCAACAAAATTACCACCACCAACAACAGCATCATCACCACCACCACCTCTACATCACCATCACCACCATCACCACCACCACCACCAACATCATCACCACCACCACCATCACCACCACCAACATCATCACCACCACTAACATCATCATCACCAACACCACCAACATCATGACCACTACCACCAACAACATCATCACCACCATCAACAACAACAACAACAACATCATCACCACCACCAACATCATCACCACCACCAGCAACATCACCACCACCACCTCCAACATCAGCACCACTATCACCACCACCACCATCAGCACCACCATCATCATCACCACCACCACAACAATAACATCATCACCACCAACAACAACAACATCATCACCACCACCAACATCATCACCACCACCACTACCAACAACATCATCACCACCACCGCCAACAATAACATCACCACCAACAACAACATCACCACCACTATCACCACCTCCACCACCACCAACATCATCTCCACCATCACCAACAACAACATCATCACCATCACCAACAACATCATCACCACCACCACTAACATCACCACCACCACCAACATCATCACCAAAACCACCACCCCCAACATCACTACCACCAACAGCACCAACAACAACATCGTCACCAACAGCAAAAACATCCTCACCACCACCACCAACAACAACAACAACATCATCACCACCACCAACAACAACAACATCACCACCACCACCAACAACAACAACATCATCACCATCACCACCAACAACAACAATAACATCACCACCACCACCCTCCCATGATCAAGATAAACCATGGAAAGCGCTGCTAACATAGACATTGGATCACACTCTTCTATTTTCAATGTTTTATAGTTTATCTCTTTTAGAAAAAAACTAAAAAAAAAAATTCTCGACAGTGGAAAATGAGTTACAGCTTAAAAAACATCGGTCCACAAGGCTGAAAGTTCCCTAGAATTATCATGGAAAACCGGTCAAAGGGAGGTGTATATTAATACTATTCTGCTCCCAGCTGCAGGTGTACGTAAGGTCGGACTAGCAAATCATGTGTGTACATCGTATTTGTCGGGGAACAAGGGCATATGCGGCTATAAACAGGTAAATATACACACGTGTGTATGTGTGTGTGTGTACTCACCTAATTGTACTCACCTAATTATGGTTGCAGGGGTCGATACTCAGCTCCTGGCCCCGCCTCTTCAATGATAGCTACTGGGTCCTCTCTCTCCCTGCTCCATAAGGTTTATCATACCTCATCTTAAAGCTATGTATGGTTCCTGCCTCCACTACATCACTTGCTAGACTATTCCACTTCCTGACTACTCAATGACTGAAGAAATACTTCCTAACATCCCTTTGACTCATCTGAGTCTTCAACTTCCAATTGTGACCCCTTGTTTCTGTGTCCCATCTCTGGAACATCCTGTCTCTCTCCACCTTGTCTATTCCACGCAGTATTTTGTATGTCGATATCATGTCTCCCCTAACCCTCCTTGTCTCCAGTGTCGTCAGGCCGATTTCCCTTAACCTTTCTTCGTAGGACAATCCCCTTAGCTCTAGAACTAACCTTGTCGCAAACCTTTGCACTTTCTCTAATTTCTTGACGTGCTTGACCAAGTGTGGGCTCCAAACTGGTGCTGCATACTCCAATATGGGCCAGACGTACACGGTGTACAGTGTCTTGAACGATTCCTTACTAAGGTATCGGATTGCTATTCTCAGGTTTGCCAGGCGCCCATATGCTGCAGCAGTTATCTGGTTGATGTGTGCTTCCGGAGACGTGCTCGGTGTTATACTCATCCCAAGATCTTTCTCCTTGAGCGAGGTTTGCAGTCTTTGCCCACCTAGTCTATACTCTGTCTGCGGTCTTCTTATCCCTTCCCTGATCTTCATGACTTTGCATTTGGCGGGGTTAAATTCGAGAAGCCAGTTGCTGGACCAGGTGTCCAGCCTACCCAGGTCTCTTTGAAGTCCTGCCTGATCCTCATCTGATTTAATTCTCATCATTAACTTCACATCATCTGCGAACAGGGACACTTCTGAGTCTATTCCTTCCATCATGTCATTCACATATACCAAAATAGCGCTGATCCTAGGACTGACCCCTGTGGGACCCTGCTCTTCACAGGCGCCCACTGTGATACCTCATCACGTACCATGACTCGTTGTTGCCTCCCTATCAGGTATTATCTGATCCATTGCAGTGTCCTTCCTGTTATACGCGCTTGATCCTCTAGCTTCTGCACTAATCTCTTGTGAGGAACTGTGTCGAAGGCCTTCTTGCAGTCCAAGAAAATGCAATCAACCCACCCCTTTCTCTCGTGTCTTACTTCTGTTACTTTGTCATAAAACTCCAGAAAGTTTGTAAAACAGGATTTGCCTTCCATGAATCGGTGCTGGTTGTCGTTTATGATCTTTTTCCGTTCCAGGTGCTCCACCACTCTCCTCCTGATAATATTCTCCATGACTTTGCATACTATATACGTCAGTGACACTTGTCTATAGTTTATTGCCTCTTTTCTGTCTCCTTTTTTAAAAATCGGAACTATATTTGCCGTCTTCCATACCTCAGGTAGTTACACAGTTTCAAGGGATGTGTTGAAGATTGTGGTTAGTGACACACACAGCGTATCTGCTCCCTCTCTAAGGACCCACGGGGAGATATTGTCCGGTCCCATCGCATTTGAGGTATCAAGGTCACTTAGCAGCTTCTTCACCTCCTCCTCAGTTGTGTGTATGTCATCCAATACTTGTTGGTATCCTCCTCTGTTCTGTCTTCCCAGAGTCCCTGTCTCCACTGTAAATACTTCCTTAAATCTCGTGTTGGGCTCCTCACATACCTCTTGATCGTTTCTTGTGAGTTCCCTTTCTTCTTTCCTCAGTCTTATCAGCTGGTCTTTGACTGTTGTCTTCCTCCTAATGTGGTTATACAGCAGTTTCGGGTCAGACTTGACTTTCGATGCTATGTCGTTTTCGTACTGTCGCTGGTCCTCCCTCCTTATCTGTGCATACTCGTTTCTGGATGTTCGACTAATCTTATTTTCCTGGGGCCTTCTGTACATTTTCCGTTCTCTATTGCACTTAGTTTCTGCCTCCCTACACCTTTCAGGTAAACCAAGGGCTCGCTTTTGTCTTCCCATTATCTCTGTTGCCCTTGGAAAGAAACCTTTCCTCTGCCTCCTTTCATTTTGTTGTTACATATTCCTTCATTTCGTTTATTGACTTTCCTACCAATTTTCTGTCCCACTGAGCCTCCTGCAGGAAGTTCCTCATACCTTTATAGTACCCCCTTCCTCAAATCCCCATCGATTTTTTATGAGCAGTGTAACCCCTCCTCCCCCTCTGGTCGTTCTATCGTTCCACAGGATCTGATATCTCGGTGGGAAGATTGCGTCTGTTATTGTTTCAGTGAGTTTTGTTTCTGTGACTGCTATGATGTCTGGAGACTTCTCATTGATTCTTTCATGCCACTCCTCATATTTATTCGTTATTCCATCCGCGTTCGTGTACCAAACCTTCAACTTCTTTTCCTTCCAATGTAAATACTTCCTTAAATCTCGTGTTGGGCTCCTCACATACCTCTTGATCGTTTCTTGTGAGTTCCCTTCCTTCTTTCCTCAGTCTTATCAGCTGGTCTTTGGCTGTTGTCTTCCTGCTAATGTGGTTATACAGCAGTTTCGGGTCAGACTTGACTTTCGATGCTATGTCGTTTTCGTACTGTCGCTGGTCCTCCCTCTTTATCTGTGCATACTCGTTTTTGGCTGTTCGACTAATCTTATTTTCCTGAGTCCTTTGCCTTCTGTACATTTTCCGTTCTCTAGTGCACTTAGTTTCTGCCTCCCTACACCCTTCAGGTAAACCAAGGGCTCGTTTTTGTCTTCCCATTATCTCTGTTGCCCTTGGAAAGAAACCTTTCCTCTGCCTCTTTGCATTTTGTTGTTACGTATTCCTTCATTTCGTTTACTGACTTTCCTACCAATTCTCTGTCCCACTGAGCCTCCTGCAGGAAGTTCCTCATACCTGTATAGTACCCCCTTCTATAGTTTGGCTTTTCCCATTCAACTCCTGTTACTCTCTGCACTTGTAACTCTACTATGTATTCAAAGCTCAGAACCACGTCATCACTAGCTCCAAGGGGTCTCTCATATGTGATGTCCTCAATGTCTGAACTGCTCAGGGTGAACACAAGGTCCAGTCTTGTTGGTTCATCCTCCCCACTCTCTCTCTCTCTCTCTGGTAGTGTCCCTGACCTCTTGATGCATGAGGTTTTCCAGTACCACATCCATCATCTTGGCTCTCCATGTTTCAGGACCCCCATGTGGCTCCAGGTTTTCCCAGTCGATCTCCCTGTCGATCTCCCTGTGGTTGAAATCGCCCATAACCAGTAACTTTGCTCTGCTCGAGTGAGCTCTTCTTGCCAACTCAGCCAGTGTGTCCACCATTGCTCTGTTGTTCTCTGCGTATTCCTCTCTTGGCCTCCTGCAGTTCAGTGGTGGGTTATACATCACTGCAACGACTTCCTTATGTTCCCCAGACTGAATTGTACCTACTATATAATCCCTTTCTCCAGTCTCGTCCATGACTTCCATTTCCTCAAATCCCCATCGATTTTTTATGAGCAGTGCAACCCCTCCTTCCCCTCTGCTCGTTCTATCGTTCCACAGGATCTGATGTCTCGGTGGGAAGATTGCGTCTGTTATTGTCTCAGTGAGTTTTGTTTCTGTGACTGCTATGATGTCTGGAGACTTCTCATTGATTATTTCATGCCACTCCTCATATTTATTCGTTATTCCATCCGCGTTCGTGTACCAAACCTTCAACTTCTTTTCTATCACTGTGGTCCTGGGAGAATATTAGGGTTGGGGGAGTGGGAGCCCTGGCGGGGGCCTATGGGGGGTTGCGGTGTTGGTGGGGTTTGCGATGAGGGGGGTGGGAGCAGAGTGCCCATAGGGGGCTGCTGTAGGGGTGGGGTTTGTGATGTGGGGGTGGGGACAGAGGGAACAGTGTGTGGGTTCTGGTTTAGATTGTTCAGTTGTATTGGGGTTGTCGTGGTTGCAGCCCTTCTGTAGATGTTTCTGGAGGGTGTGTTTGCCCTTCTACCTGGGTCTGGGTTCTTCTACACATCCTCATCATTGCCTCTCGTTCCTCTTTTCGTCTTTGTACCCTGTCTTTCAGTATCGTCCTTTCTTCTTGTGCTCTGTCTCGATCGAGGTACACTCTCCACTCTCCAGTTCTCCGATTTGTCCCTCAGTCGTGCTTTCTCCTACCGGATCCTGGTTCGAACTGATTCTGCCTTGAAAATTATTTTAACAGGCCGTTTTCTTACACTTGCAAACCACCCAATTCTCTGAAAATTTGTCACCTGGGTCAGGTCGCCTCACCTATTACTTTCATGATACCTTCAATCGTTTTTTTCTCCTGTTTTATTTCATCGTAGGTTCCTCCAACGACTTCCTGGAGCCCGTAGACAAAAACTGACCTCTCCCTTTCAGCCTCCCACTGTGTCTTCCTTTGCATCCTCTAAGGTGCTTTAGTTCCTTTCATTGAATTGAAGCATTCCTGCCTTCAATCCCTTCCCTGGCTGAAGCCCCAATGCTCAGTGGACTGTATTTCCTGCTCAGCTGTTCCTGGCCACTGCAGTTTTCTGTTAGAGTCTCTGCATATAGCATCGCTCCTTCATTGTCTTCAGACTTCTCATTTGTTCTTAGTATACTCCTCGTCTTTTCCTGGGCCCCACGTGGGTCTGATAGGGCCTTCGCATACAGTATAGCTCCTTTTCTCCCTACAGTTCCCTTGTCTGTGACTGATATAGAAGTTCCTGATGTCCTGTCTGTACTGTGTGTGTGTGTGTGTGTGTGTGTGTGTGTGTGTGTGTACTTTAATAGTTTGTCCAGTTAAACTATCTATGGACTGAACATAGATCATTAAGGCTACAATACCTGTAAACACCATCAAACATTTTTTTTATGTTAAGTAAAACGACACAAATGCAACTAATGTGACGTTTTATTGTGACAACGTTTTTCTCTGCAGGAACTTTGTCAAGCTGTTACAAACAATACATGGACACTGAAGGGGGTATATATAGGTAGAGTTGACGTGAAAAACATAATTTAATCGTTGTAGGTAGTTGTGCTTGTAGTAGTTGTAGTAGTAGTTGTAGTACCTGTGATAGTAGTAGTAGTAAGTAGTATAGATGTAGTAGTAGTAGCTACGTGATGGCGGGTTAATTACTTTGAGGAGAATTCTAGCCAATACTTCAGAGATGATGAAGCTGCCTTTATTCTGATCATTATATTCTGTTACAACCTCCACAGGGTATAGAATAAATCCATAGGGGATAGTATAAACCCCTAGGGGATAGTATAAACCCCTAGGGGTTTATGCTATCGCATTAATGCATGTACGAAAGATAACTTAAACAAAGCCTGCGAACAACACATGAATTCCACCAACCACCTGATGAAATTCATCGACGCCCGACTAGTGATCAAAGAACTCAATTTCCGATGACGTATAATGCCTCTGGGCCCATGTATTGTTTGTAACGGCTTGACAAATCTCCTAGAGAGCGAAACGTTGTCCCAATACAATGTCGCATTAGTTGCACATGAGTCCTTTTACCTAACATATTGTCGGTAATTCTACCAACATTATGACAACACATTTTTAATTCATGAAAATAATGACTAAACTCTTAGCGTATATATATATATATATATATATATATATATATATATATATATATATATATATATATATATATATATATATATATATATATATATATATATATATATATATATATATATATATATATTCGCCACAGCCCGTTGCCCAGCTCAACGGAACCCCAAGTGCAGAGGTCTGATGGAAGTCAAAAGCGTCCTGATAGAGCCACCATGCTACCCTGGAAGGATGGTAAGCAGATTGCTTGGGACTACACCTGTGCTGCCACATTGGCAGACACCTACCTGCCACACTCCTTAGCCGAAGAGGGTGGAGCTGCCAGCCACAGGGAGACCCAGAAGACCCGCAAATATGAAGACCTTCCTCTTGCTATAACTTCATCCCAATAGGGTCGGAGACCCATGGAGCATGGGGCAAGTGTGCTCTAAAGTTTCTCAAGGAGCTGGGTGGAAAACTCATCATAGAAACCAAGGACCACAGGGCGACCAGTTTCCTCTTTCAGAGACTCAGTGTTGCGATCCAGAGGGAAATGCCTGCAGTATTCTGGGCACGCGGCCCACTGCCGGGGACTTGGACGAAGTATTTGACATGTAGCTCTGAGTTATCTATGTTGTTTTACTCCCCATTGTATTTTGTCTTGAAATAAAGTTTGTAAAAAAAAAAAAAAAATGGGGTGGTAGGGGAAGTGGAATATTCAAATGGCTTCAGAAAGAAATCTAAATATTCTTCCTTGAAGTCTTTTTATCCACTTCTCCGAGGCAATGGGTCCCACAATTGACACCAGAGGTGGATTTATATATATATATTATATATATATATATATATATATATATATATATATATATATATATATATATATATATATATATATATATATATGTCGTGCCGATTAGGTAAAACTGGTCAATTAGCAAGAACTCATCTAAAATTAAGTCCTTTCTAAAATTTTCTCTTATACGTTTAAAGATATATTTTTTTCATTTATGTTAATGTAAGAATTTTTAATTTTGTACCAAAAGAAACTTTGAAAACCTACCTAACCTTATTACAACAAGCGCAATTTAATTTAGCCTAACCCAACTAAATATATTTTAGATACGGTAACAATAATTTAATAATAAACAAACACAATGAAATATATTTTTTCGTTATGTTCAGAATGATTTTGGCGAAATTATTACATACACAAATTTCACTTGTCTTATATGGCAAGGTGAGCGTTGCTATTTAAGAATAATTTTAATAATTATAAACAACTGAATTTTTCTATGTTCAGAATGATTTTGCGATATTATAAAAATTTTACTTTTTATATAATATTTTATTTGTAGTAAAATAATTAAACTAATAGTTAATATATTATATTAAATATATTTATAATTATATTTACTATTATTTTAAAGCATTTTACAAATATAATTAATATTTAATAATAAAAAAATAATATATTTATTATTTAATATTATATTCGTGTTATAAATGGAAAAATCATCAAATTAAGTTTCTAATTTCCAGTTTAAATATATTTTTATTTATTTAATTAAATTATATTTGTACCAAAGAAATTTAAAACTATAACCTTATTCAACAAGGCAATTTATTTACCTCACTATATATTTTAGAAGTTAACAAATTTATATAACAACAATAATATTCATAAATGATTTTAGAATAAAAATTTCTTGTCTTAATAAGAAGACGTTGTTTTAGAAATAATTATAATCAGATAATAATTATATATTATTTATAATAATATATATTAATATAATATAAAAATATTTCGTGATTAGATTAAACATGCAACATCAGTTAAATTAATATTTACGCATTATAGTTGTAAATAATCTTAAAATTTGTAAATTTAGTTGAATATATAGTATTTAAAATATTTCAAAATATACTAATATTAAAGCTTATGTCTGAAATAATTTATCAACTCAAATGAACAATTTTAGATATTTTGATAATAAATTAAATAAATATAAATAAATTTAATATAAAAATTAAAATATTGTGTTGTAAACGTTACAAACATCAATATTTAAATTTTTTATATTAATATATTTTATTTATTATTAAATTAATTAAAAAATTTAAAATATATTATTCAAAATTAATTTAACATAATATTTAAAATAATTATTTATAAATATTGAATTCGTATTCAAAGTTTATAATTTTTTATAAATTTTTAACCAAAATTTGAAACTACTAACTTATTACAACAAGCATTAATTTATAAATAAATATATTTTAATACGTATATAATAATTTATATAAAAAATTAAATATATTTTTATAAATGATTTTTAGTGCGTATAATTATACATAACATAATTTATTTTTATATTGAAGGTAGTTGACATATTTATATAATTAAATTTCAATTATACTAAAAATTTATATATTAATAATATTATATTAAAAAATTATATATATATAATTATAAATATATTAATTGTCTACGATATAAACTGTAAATTAATTATAATATTAAAAATAATTTCAAATTTTCTATATTTTAGAAATTTTGATAAATGTAATTTATATAACTCTTTGCAAATAAAATATTAAAATATATATATATATATATATATTAATATTATTTATATATTATATCATAATATAATTATTATATACGTAAAATAATTTGATAAAATCAGAAATATCTTTTATTAAAATATTTTGCAATTTTCATAAAATTATTGTATAAAATAATTTGCTGATTATAAATTAAATTTTATTACTAAGTTAGTAGTATTAAATTCTTTAAAATATATTTATTTAATATTGAAAAATATATTTAATAAAAAATTAAGACTAAATTAGAATTTTATACAGTTTTACTATCAGATATATTATAATTTAATCGGCCAATTAGTAAACTTGCTATTTTATCAGCTCAATATATGCAATAATTTGCTGCATAATAACAAAAATTTGATTATGCAATAATTTCATATTTTGTATATAAATTATTTATTGTTTTTTTTATTGAATTAGTTAATAAATTATTTGTTAATTAGTAAATTAAATTTTTGTAAAAGTTATAAATTTTTTAAATAATAAAAATTATATTTTAAATAAAAAAATTTTCAATAAGGACAATTTTAGATAAGTCTCTAATTTATAGTTTTACCTAATGCAAGATATATATATATATATATATATATATATATATATATATATATATATATATATATATATATATATATATATATATGTCGTGCCGATTAGGTAAAATGTCATGAAAACTCATCTAAAATAAGTCCTTTCTAAAATTTTCTCTATACGTTAAGTATATTTTCATTATGTTAATGTAAATTTATAAGACCAAAAACTTTGAAAACCTACCTAACTTATTACAACAAGCGCAATTTAATTTAGCTAAACCAACTAAATATATTTTAGATACGTTAACATTAATTTAATAATAAACAAACATATTGAAATATATTTTTTCGTTATGTTCAGAATGATTTTGGCGAAATTATTGCATACACAAATTTTCACTTGTCTTATATGGCAAGGTGAGCTTCTATTTAAGCCAAATAGAATTTTCTAATCGCACGACATATATATATATATATATATATATATATATATATATTTTTTATATGGCAAAGGTGAGCGTTGCTATTTAAGCCAAAATAGCAAGTTTTACCTAATCGGCACGACATATATATATATATATATATATATATATATATATATATATATATATATATATATATATATATATATATATATATATATATAAAAAAAAATGTCGTCGATTAGGTAAAACTGGTCAATTAGCAAAAACTCATCTAAAATTAAGTCCTTTCTAAAATTTTCTCTTATACGTTTAAAGATATATTTTTTCATTTATGTTAATGTAAGAATTTATAATTTTGTACCAAGAGAAACTTTGAAAACCTACCTAACCTTATTACAACAAGCGCAATTTAATTTAGCCTAACCCAACTAAATATATTTTAGATACGTTAACATTAATTTAATACTAAACAAACACAATGAAATATATTTTTTTCGTTATGTTCAGAATGATTTTGGCGAAATTATTGCATACACAAATTTTCACTTGTCTTATATGGCAAGGTGAGCGTTGCTTTTTAAGCCAAAATCGCCAGTTTTACCTAATCGGCACGACATATATATATATATAACCTTGGAACCAAACTAACGCTAAACGTTTTGGTCCAAGTTAGCCAGCTTTCAGAAAGGTGTCTTTCAGCTTTTCATCTCATCCCCTGCACGCATCGACCGATGAGAGATTCACCTCATCTTTAATAGACCCATGAGCTGACACGTCCACTCCTAAATATCTAAATATATTCACCTCCTTTCATACTCTCTCCCTCCAATCTGATATCCAATTTTTCGTCACCAATTTTTTGTTGTTATCCTCATTACCTTACGTTTTCCTATATTCACTTTTAATTTCCTTCTTTTACATTCCCTACCAAACTGATTATTGCGTCCCCAGAATGGGTCCAAATGTATATACTTATGTATGATATATTTCATGTATATTTCCATTTTCTATAATTTTATATTGCTGATATTCTCGATAATACCTAAATCGTTAATATCGTGCTTTATATTATTATTGGACTTTTATTTGACTTAGCTATGTTTATTAGGTAGGATGTAACATTATAAATTGTGCTCATGTTTGTAGTAGCTGCCTTAGAGTTGGCAAACTACCGTTATGACACTACGCTAGTAAGGCTGCTGATGGCTTGTTGCTGGGAGGAGTCACGTGATTCCACCTGAGGTGGGTGGCTGCTGCTCCTTCCTCGAGAGCACTACGCAACTGGACATCGTTGAGACAACACCTCTCTCCTGTCTCTGCTTGTTTTCTCGCCATTAAGACTGATTGGGTAGAGTATGTATTCGGTGGTGAGACGAAACATACTTCTCAGGACTCTGTGTAACTCTGTTCACAGAGGATAGACTAGACAGTGATTTTCGACGTTTTTCTGGGTTGTGTGTCACATTGACACTCTTTGATAACTCAGGTCTCTAGCTACAGCTCCTGACCTAATTCGATAAGGCATCTGTGCACCGTCACAGTTTGGGATTGTTTATGCTGAACCTAGCTTCAGTAGAAAGGGAGTTTTGTGACTGTTTTGGAGGATCTATTGATGGTCCCCAGTTAGGGTCGATTTTCTATCTCCTGGTTCCTGACGCTGTGTTGCTGTTGCCTGTTATGTTGCTGTTCTGCGAATCGGTCATTTTACTGGTCAATCAAACTGTTCTGATTGTCAGTTTGTTAGAGAAGCTAGCTTATGAGAAGTTCAGTCGGACACTGGTTGAGGCGAGTCTTAGAGTTACCTGGAGATGACTCATACACACATATATTCTTATTTGCATATATCTGTATTATTGTAATTACTGACATTGTACTTGATGGTACTTCAGAGTCATTTAGATATATGTGCCCTCAGTACAGCCTTATGGTATATGAGAGCAGTGTAGGAGCTAACCTCCTAATTAACCTCCTAATGCATTACTTAATGAACATCTGATCATATGTACATTTATTTACTTTGAAACCCTAGACACTAACTTTGTTAATAAACATATTAAATTTTATACTTTGGTTAGTACCCTATCAGTTGTAATCCTCATGAGGACTATTGAAAATGTTGGATAACTGGACTAGGATACTGACTTTGTTGCAAAAGCCCAGTAACAGGCTGGATGCTAGAAGGGCTATCCTTTCTAGTGTTCACTGGAGATGTCTATTACTAATAGATATCGTGTCATTTTGTAACACTGATCCACCAACCTCTGCCACTTCTCTTCACAATCTTCCAAAAGCACAGTGTCCTCAGCAAAGAGCAACTGTGAAAACTTAGTGTTAGATTCTTTTTATTTTAACCCCACACCTCATGTCAAACCCCGAGCATTCTCTTCTCTTACAACCCCATCTGTAAATATATTGACCAACCTTGGTGACATCACACATCCTTTTTTACGGCCTATTTTACTAGGAAATAATCTCCCTCTCTCCTACATACTGTAACCTGAGCCTCACTATCCTCGTAAAAACTCTTCACTGCTTTCAGTAACTGAACTCCTATTCCATACATTTGCAACATCTCCCAAATTGCTTCCCTATCCACATTGTCACACGCCTTTTCAAAGTCCATAAATGCGACAACAACCTCTTTACCCTTATCTAAATACAGTTCACCTATTTGTTTCACTGTAAACACTTGGTCTACACACTCCCTACCTTTCCTGAAGCCTCTTAGTTCATTTTCTATCCTACTCTCCGTCTTACTCTTAATTCCTTCAATAATAACTCTTCCATCCATACACTATACAAGGTATACTCAACAGATTTATTCTCCTATAATTTTTGCACTCTCTTTTGTCCCCTTTGCCTTTATACAAAAGAACTATGCATGCTCTCTGAAAATTCCTAGGTACATTACCTTCTTTCATACATTTATTAAATAAAATCAACAACCGCTCCAAACGAAGAAAGCTATCAATATGCGAGTTTTCGAAACACTGTACTTGATGCTCAAAGAACGTTTATCCCATATAATGAAATTAGATCGAATAGAAATGACCCAAAATGGATGAATAATAGGCTCAAATATCTTTTAGGACAGAAGAAAGGAGTTTTATAGGCTCATCAAAGGAGGTGAGGGTCATCTTATGAATCAATATATTGACATTAAGAGGGACGTTAAAAAGGGAATAAGAAAAGCTAAACGGGACTATGAAATTAAAGTTGCTAAGGATTCGAAAACTAACCCAAAAGGTTTTTTCCAGATTTATAGAACAAAAGTTAGAGATAAGATAAGTCATCTTAAAAATACCTCTGGGCATCTTACTGACAAGGAGAATGAAATCACTCGATTTTTACTAATTATTTTCTCTCAATTTTCACACAGAAAGACACTAACAAAATCCCAGTAATTAATTTTTATAGTGGGACTGAAGAAGATAAATTATGTAAAATCACAGTCACTAGCGAAATGGTAATGAAACAAGTAGACCGACTGAAACAAAATAAATCGCCGAGTCCTGATGAGCTTTTATCAAGGGTTCTTAAGGAATGGAAAATGGAACTCTGTGAACCATTAACTAATATTTTTAATTTATCTCTTCAAACAGGTGTAGTGTCTGATATGTGGAAGATAGCTAATGAAATTCCTATTTTTAAAGCAGGGGACAAGTTGTTACTGTCAAATTACCGCCCAATAAGCCTCACCTCAATTGTACGCAAATTACTAGAGTCAATTATAGCTGATATTATAAGAAGCCATCTGGATAAGCATAATTTGATTAATGATACTCAGCATGGATTCACGAGGGGCCGTTCCTGTCTGACTAATTTATCAACCTTCTTCAATAAAGTTTTTGAGGCTGTTGATCACGATAAAGAATTCGATATTGTTTATTTAGATTTTAGTAAGGCTTTTGATAGAGTACCGCACCAGAGACTGTTAAAGAAAGTGGCAGCTCATGGAATTGGGGTAAAGGTGCTGTCTTGGATTGAGTCATGGCTCACCAATAGGAAGCAGAGAGTGTGCTTAAATGGTGTTAAATCTGAGTGGGGATCTGTAACAAATGGTGTTCCACAGGGATCAGTTTTAGGTCCATTGTTGTTTATAATATTTATAAATGACATTGAAGAGGGAATTACAAGTGATATGAGCAAATTCGCTGATGGCACGAAGATATGTAGGATAATCGATTCAGACGTAGATGTCACGGAACTTCAGGAGGATTTAGACAAACTCAATTCGTGGTCAGAAAAGTGGCAGATTCAATTCAATGTAGATAAATGCGAAGTTCTAAAGCTCGGGAATATTCATAACCCTAGCACCTACCAGCTTAATAATGTTGAACTTAGCCATACAGAATGCGAAAAGGATTTGGGGGTTATGGTGAGCAGCAACCTTAAACCAAGACAGCAATGCCTAGGCGTACGTAATAGCTGATATCATAAGAAGCCATCTTGTTAAGCATGATTTGATTAATGATACTCAGAATGGATTCACGAGGGGCCGTTCCTGTCTAACTAATTTATTAACCTTTTTCAGTAAAGCTTTTGAGGCTGTTGATCATGATAAAGAATTCGATATTGTTCATTTAGATTTTAGTAAGGAATTGATAGAGTACCAAATCAGAGACTATAAAAGAAAGTGGCAGCTCATGGCATTGGGGGAAAAGTGTTGTCATGGATCGATTCATGTCTCACAAACAGGAAGCAGAGAGTGTGCATAAATGGGGTTAAATCCGAATGGGGATCTGTAACAAATGGCGTTCCAAAGGGATCAGTCTTAGTCCCATTGTTGTTTATAATATGTATCAATGACCTTGACGAGGGATTTACTAGGGATTTGAGCAAATTCGCGGACGACACGTAGATAGGTAGGATAATTGATTCAAACGTAGATGTCATGGAGCTTCAGGAGGATTTAGACAAACTGAATTCGTGGTAAGAAAAGTGGCAGATGCAGTTCAATGTAAATAAATGCAAGGTTCTGAAGCTAGGGAATGTCCATAACCCAAGCACTTATAAGTTAAATAATGTAGAACTTAGCCATACAGCTTGCGAAAACGACTTGGGGGTTATGGTAAGCAGCAACCTTAAACCAAGAATGGGATTTATATCAAGAAGTGTAAGCAACAGAAGTCCAGTGATTATACTACAGCTTAATATGAAAAATCGAGACATACCTGCCGAATGTCACATTCAGGGTTTTAAATTGTTCCAAGTAGACAGAAGTATCGGGAAGGGGGGTGGGGTTGCACTCTATGTCCGTGATCATTTAAATTATTGCATAAAAACGGGTATAAAGTCTGATATAACACATGCAGAGTCTGTCTGGATAGAACTTTCAGAGGGGTGTGAAAAATTGATTTTAGGCGTGATTTACCGTCCTCCAAACTTAGATAGGGAACAAGGGAGACTACTTTGGGAGGAAATTGTTAAAGCCACAAGGCACGATAACATAGTAATTCTAGGGGACTTTAACTTTATTCAGATTAATTGGAATTTCTTGACAGGGAATTTAGAATCTAACGACTTTTTAGAAGTAGTTCAGGATTGCTTTTTGAAGCAGTTTGTGACAGAACCTACAAGGGGAAATATCCTACTTGTCTTGGATCTGGCAAGCAAGGAAACCCTTGAAAATAATTTAGAAATTACAGAGGAACTCGGCCCAAGCGACCACAAGTCAATTAATTACCTTTAGCATTGAATGGATGTATGATAGTAGGGATAATTCAGTAACGGTCCCAGATTTTCGCTTAGCAGATTATAATGGACTTAGAGAACACTTATCAACTGTGGACTAGGGTGACGAAGAGAGGTATCAATATGACAGTTTTCTTAACACTATACAGGCTGCCCAAAGAACATTTATCCCGTATAAAGAAATTAGATCAAGTAGAAATGACCCAAAATGGATGAATAGTAGGCTCAAGTATATTTTAGGGCAGAAGAAATGAATTTATAGGCTCATAAAAAGAGGTGAGGGTCATCTTATAAATCAGTATACTGACATTAAGAGGGACGTTAAAAAGGGGATAAGAAAAGCTAAATGGGACTATGAAATTAAAGTTGCTAGGGATTAAAAAACTAACCCAAAAAGTTTTTTCCGGGTTTATAGAACAAAAGTTAGGGATAAGATAGGTCCCCTTAAAAATAACTCTGGGCATCTTACTGACAAGGAGAATGATATGTGCTCTATTTTTAATAATTATTTTCTATCGGTTTTCACACAGAAAGACACTAATAATATCCCAGTAATTAATTTTTACAGAATCCCAGAAGAAGATAAATTATTTAATATCACAGTTACTAGCGAAATGGTTATGAAACAACTAGACCGACTGAAACAAAATAAATCGCCGGGTCCATTATGAGCTTTTTGCAAGGGTTCTTAAGGAATGCAAAATGGAACTCTGTGAACCATTATCTAACATTTTTAATTTATCTCTTCAAACACGTGTAGTGTCTGATATGTGGAAGATGGCTAATGTAATTCCTATTTTTAAAGCAGGGGACAAGTCACTACCGTCAAATTACCGCCCAATAAGCCTGACCTCAATTATAGGCAAATTACTAGGGTCAATTATAGCTGATATTATTAGAAACCATCTAGATAACTATAATTTGATTGTAGATGAATGGTTCAGAGAACCGACAAGTTGTTAAATTAGACACATATGCAACACTTGGGTATCTTTATTGAGGAAACGTTTCGCCACACAGTGGCTTCATCAGTCCAATACAAAGAAGAAAGTAGTAATAAGAGGAGGAGTTTGAGGTAATCAGTCCCTCGGCCTGGAGTCGATTGATGGACTGAACACATCGACTCCAGGCCGAGGACTGATTACCTCAAACTCCTCCTCTTATTACTACTTTCTTCTTTGTATTGGACTGATGAAGCCACTGTGTGGCGAAACGTTTCCTCAATAAAGATACCCAAGTGTTGCATATGTGTCTAATTTACATAATTTGATTAATGATACTCAGCATGGATTCACGAGGGGCCGTTCCTGCCTATCTAATTTATTAACCTTCTTCAGTAAAGCTTTTGAGGCTGTTGATCACGATAATGAATTCGATATTGTTTATTTAGACTTTAGTAAGGCTTTTGATAGAGTACCGCACCAGAGACTGTTAAAAAAAGTGGCAGCTCATGGCATTGGGATGAAAGTGCTGTCATGGATCGAGTCATGGCTCACCAATAGGAAGCAGAGAGTGTGCATAAATCGGGGTAAATCCGAATGGGGACTTGCAACAAGTGGTGTTCCACAGGGATCAGTCTTTGCCCGTTGTTATTTATAATATATATCAATGACCTTGACGAGGGAATTACTAGTGACATGAGCAAATTCGCCGACAACACGAAGATAGAACATAACATAAGAAAGGAGGAACACTGCAACAGGCCTACTGGCCAATACTTGGCAGTTCCATGTCAAAACCAACCAACCAACAAAACTATTTGCCCAACCCATCCCCATCGCCAAACAAGGAACAAACCACGACAACACCCCCACCCAACCATTGTGCAAGTCCCATTCATATTCAACCCCTCTCACTCATAAGAACACAGAAATAAGGAACACTGCAGCAAGCCAACTGGTCCACACTAGGCACGTCCCCCCTCAAACCCAAAACCAATCCTACAAACAAAAACTCCATTCATCTACACCATCATTAGGGTACTGAAAGAGCCGAAGCCCCTGATCCATCACCAGGGCACTGAATGAGCCGAAGCACCTGGTCCTTCACGTAGAATGAGGGGAGATATCATCGAGGTGTACAAGTGGATGATGGGCATAAACAAAGGAGATATTAATAAAATACTGAGGATATCGAACCAAGTAAGAACCAGAAATAACGGATTTAAATTGGATAAATTTAGATTTAGAAAGGATATAGGCAAGTACTGGTTTTCGAACAGAGTTGTAGATGCGTGGAACAATCTTCCGAGTAGGGTGATAGAGGTTAGGACCTTGGGTGGCTTTAAAAAGAGATTGGACAAATATATGAGTGGGAGGGGCTGGGTTTGATTGGTGTCGTGAGTACGGGAATAAATTCTTAGGTAGTGGTAGTTTTGATAAGGACCTGCCTCGTATGGGCCAGTAGGCGTTCTGCAGTGTTCCTCCATTCTTATGTTCTTATACTGACATAAAACATGTACTGTACTTACCTTTCATAGGAGTTGCAGGCCGATGTAAAAATTGAGACATATCAAACAGGCCGTGATCCTGCTCGTTCACGGGGTTTTGTAAATTATTGTCGAACTTCTCCATGTCGTCTCTAACAATTATTGAAGGTTGAACTGCTTAGATGATTATTCACTAGCCTTATCCTATGATAGGTAGGATAATTCATTCAAATATAGATGTCATAGAACTTCAGGAAGATTTAGACAAATTTAATTCGTGGTCAGAAAAGTGGCAGATGCAGTTCAATGCAGATAAATGCAAGGTACTGAAGCTCGGGAGTGTCCATAACCCAAGCACTTATAAGTTAAATAACTTTGAACTTAGCTATACAGATTGCGAGAAGGACTTGGGGGTGATGGTAAGCAGCAACCTTAAACCAAGACAGCAATGCCTAAGCGTACGTAATAAGGCAAATAGATTACTGGGATTTATATCAAGAAGTATAAGCAACAGAAGTCCAGAGGTTATATTACAGCTTTATACATCATTAGTAAGGCCTCACCTAGATTACGCAGCTCAGTTCTGGTCTCCATATTACAGAATAGACATAAATTCATTAGAAAACATTCAGCGTAGAATGACTAAATTAATACATAGCATTAGAAATCTTCCTTACGAAGAAAGATTGAAGACCCTTAAATTAACGAATGTGTTTAATACGTCCATCCTAACTGGTGTTGTGCCAGAGATGTGGAAGATAGCTAATGTAGTTCCTATATTCAAATCAGGGGATAAGTCCATTCCATCAAATTACCGTCCAATAAGCCTCACGTCTATAGTAGGCAAATTATTAGAATCAATTATAGCTGATATTATCAGAAGTCACCTTGAAGAACATAATTTGATTAATGAATCTCAGCATGGGTTTACGAGAGGTCGTTCCTGCCTGACAAATTTACTGACGTTTTTCAATAAAACATTTGAGGCAGTAGACAGTGATAAAGAATATGATATAGTTTACTTGGATTTCAGTAAGGCCTTCGATAGAGTACCTCACAAGAGACTCTTAAGAAAGGTGGCAGGTCATGGTATAGGAGGTAAAGTTCTAGCATGGATAGAGGCATGGCTTACCAATAGAAAGCAGAGAGTTTCCATTAATGGGGTCAAATCTGAATGGGGATTTGTCACTAGTGGCGTTCCACAAGGATCAGTTTTGGGCCCATTGTTGTTCATAATTTACATTAATGACCTTGATGAAGGAATTGCAAGTGACATGAGTAAATTTGCTGATGATACAAAAATAGGCCGTATAATTCATTCTGAGGAGGATAACAGTGAACTCCAGGAGGATTTGGATAAATTAATGTCTTGGTCTGAAAAGTGGCAGATGAAGTTCAATGTGGACAAGTGTAAGGTGCTTGTCGTTGGTAATGAAAATATCCCTCGAATTTATAAACTAGGTGAAGTTGAGCTTGATCATACAGAATGTGAAAAGACTTGGGAGTCATGGTAAGCAGAAATCTAAAGCCAAGACAACAGTGCCTAAGTGTGCGCAATAAGGCTAACAGATTACTAGGATTTATTTCAAGAAGTATAAGCAACAGAAGTCCAAAAGTTATTTTACAGCTCTATACATCACTAGTGAGACCTCATTTGGATTATGCAGCTCAGTTTTGGTCTCCTTACTACAGGATGGATATAGATTCATTGGAGAACATACAAAGAAGAATGACTAAAATGATTTACAGTATAAGAAATCTCCCGTATGAAGATAGACTTAGAGCGTTGAATCTCCACTCTCTGGAGAGACGTAGAATGAGGAGATATCATCGAGGTGTACAAGTGGATGATGGGCATAAACAAAGGAGATATTAATAAAATACTGAGGATATCGAACCAAGTAAGAACGAGAAATAACGGATTTAAATTGGATAAATTTAGATTTAGAAAGGACATAGGCAAGTACTGGTTTTCGAACAGAGTTGTAGATGCGTGGAACAATCTTCCGAGTACTGTGATAGAGGCTAGGACCTTGGGTGGCTTTAAAAAGAGATTGGACAAATATATGAGTGGGAGGGGCTGGGTTTGATTTGTGTCGTGAGTACGGGAATAAATTTTTAGGTAGTGGTGGTTTTGATAAGGACCTGCCTTGTATGGGCCAGTAGGCCTTCTGCAGTGTTCCTCCATTCTTATGTTCTTATGTTCTTATTACATTCACTTGTAAGACGTAGAATGAGGGGAGACATGATCGAGGTATACAAGTGGAAAATGGGTATTAACAAAGGGCATATAAATAAGGTCTTGAGGATATCTCTCCAAGAGAGAACCCGCAATAATGGATTCAAGTTAGATAAGTTTAGATTTAGAAAGATATAGGAAAGTATTGATTTGGAAATAGGGTAGTTGACGAGTGGAACAGTGTGCCTAGTAGGGTTATTGAAGCAAGGACCTTGGGTAGTTTTAAATTTAGGTTGGATAAATTCATGAGTGAGAGGGGTTGGATTTGAGTAGGAATTGCACATGAGTAAATAAAATTATCAAAGCTTATTTCTTGGGTAGCATTGAAAATTAGGTTGAACAAATATTCTGTTAGTGGGATGGAATGTGAATGACTTGCCTAGTATGGGCCAACAGGCCTGCTGCAGTGTTCTTCCTTTCTTATGTTTCTTATGTTCCTATGTTCTTATGTTTATACATCATTAGTAAGGCCTCACCTAGATTACGCAGCCCAATTCTGGTCTCCATTTTACAGAATTAATATAAATTCGTTAGAAAACATTCATCGTAGAATGACAAAGTTAATTCATAGCATTAGAAATCTTCCATATGAAGAAAGATTGAAGTCCCTTAAATTACATTCACTTGTAAGACGAAGAATGAGGGGAGACATGATCGATTTGTATAAGTGGAAGATGGGTATTAACAAAGGAGATATAAATAAAGTCTTGAGAATATCTCTCCAAGAAAGAACCCAGAGTAATGGATTCAAATTAGACAAGTTTATATTTAGAAAGGATGTAGGAAAGTATTGATTTGAAAATAGGGTAGTCTGCCTAATAGGGTTATTGAGGCTAAAACCTTGGGTAGTTTCAAATTTAGGTTGGACAAATACATGAACACTATACATGCTGCCCAAAGAACATTTATCCCATATAAAGAAATTAGATCGAATAGAAATGACCCAAAATGGATGAATAATAGGCTGAAATATCTTTTAGGGCAGAAGAAAGGAATTTATAGGCGTATCAAAAGAGGTGAGGGTCATCTTATGAATCAGTATATTGACATTAAGAGAGATGTTAAAAAGGGGATAAGAAAAGCTAAACGGGACTACGAAATTAAAGTTGCTAGGGATTCGAAAACTAACCCAAAAAGTTTTTTCCAGGTGTATAGAACAAAAGTTAGAGATAAGATAGGTCCCCTTAAAAATAATTATGGGTATCTTACTGACAAAGAGAATGAAATGTGCTCTATTTTTAATAATTATTTTCTCTCGGTTTTCACTCAGGAAGACACTAATAATATTCCAAGAATTAGGTATTTTAGTGGGCCTGAAGAAGATAAATTATGTAGTATCACAGTCACTAGTGAAATGGTTATCAAACAGATAGACCGTTTGAAGGAAAATAAATCGCCAGGTCCTGATGAGCTTTTTTCAAGGGTTCTTAAGGAATGCAAAATGGAACTGTGTGAACCCTTAACTAAAATTTTTAACCTATTTCTTCAAACAGGTGTAGTGTCTGATACGTGGAAGATGGCTAATGTAATTCCTATTTTTAAAGCAGGGGACAAGTCGTTACCATCAAATTACCGCCCAATAAGTCTAACATCAATTGTAGGCAAATTACTAGAGTCGATTATAGCTTATAACATAAGAAGCCATTTCGATAGGCATAATTTGATTAATGATACTCAACATGGATTCACCAGGGGCCGTTCCTGCCTAACTAATTTATTAACTTTTTTCAGTAAGGCTTTTGAGGCAGTTGATCATGATAAAGAATTCGATATTGTTTATTTGGATTTTAGTAAGGCTTTTGATAGAGTACCACATCAGAGACTGTTAAAGAAAGTGGCTGCTCATGGCATTGGGGAAAAAGTGTTGTCATGGATTGAGTCATGGCTCACCAATAGGAAGCAGAGGGTGTGCATAAATGGGGTTAAATCGGAGTGGGGATCTGTAACTAGTGGCGTTCCTCAGGGATCGGTTTTGGGCCCGTTGTTGTTTATAATATATATAAATGACCTTGACGAGGGAATTACTAGTGATATGAGCAAATTCGCTGATGACACGAAGATAGGTAGGATAATCGATTCAGACGTAGATGTAAGGGAACTACAGGAGGATTTAGACAAACTCAATTCCTGGTCAGAAAAATGGAAGATGCAGTTCAATGTAGATAAATGCAAAGTTCTAAAGCTTGGGAGTGTCCATAACCCAAGCACTTATAAGTTAAATAACGTAGAACTTAACCATACAGATTGCGAGAAGGACTTGGGGGTGATGGTAAGCAGCAACCTTAAACCAAGACAGCAATGCCTAAGCGTACGTAATAAGGCAAATAGATTACTGGGATTTATATCAAGAAGTGTTAGCAACAGAAGTCCAGAGGTTATATTACAGCTTTATACATCATTAGTAAGGCCTCACCTAGATTACGCAGCTCAGTTCTGGTCTCCATATTACAGAATGGACATCAATTAGTTAGAAAACATTCAGCGTAGAATGACTAAATTAATACATAGCATTAGAAATCTTCCTTACGAAGAAAGATTGAAGACCCTTAAATTACATTCACTTGTAAGACGTAGAATGAGGGAAGACATGATCGAGGTATACAAGTGGAAAATGGGAATTAACAAAGGAGATATAAATATGGTCTTGAGGATATCTCTCCAAGAGAGAACCCGCAATAATGGATTCAAGTTAGATAAGTTTAGATTTAGAAAGGATATAGAAAAGTATTGGTTTGGAAATAGGGTAGTTGATGAGTGGAACAGTCTGCCTAGTAGGGTTATAAATTAGACACATATGCATCATTTGGGTATATTTATTGAGGAAACGTTTCGACACACAGTGGCTTCATCAGTCCAATACAAAGTAGAAAGGTGTAAATTCTAACGAATTTATGTCCATTCTGTAATATGGAGACCAGAACTGAGCTGCATAAGCTAGGTGAGGCCTTACTAATGATGTATAAAGCTGTAATATAACCTCTGGACTTCTGTTGCTAACACTTCTTGATATAAATCCCAGTAATCTATTTGCCTTATTACGTACGCTTAGGCATTGCTGTCTTGGTTTAAGGTTGCTGCTTACCATAACCCCCAAGTCCTTCTCGCAATCTGTATGGCTAAGTTCTACGTTATTTAACTTATAAGTGCTTGGGTTATGGACACTCCCGAGCTTCAGAACCTTGCATTTATCAACATTGAACTGCATCTGCCACTTTTCTGACCACGAATTAAGTTTCTTAAATCTTCCTGAAGTTCTATGACATCTATGTTTGAATCAATTATCCTACCTATCTTCGTGTCGTCGGCGAATTTGCTCATATCACTAGTAATTCCCTCATCAAGGTCATTGATATATATTATAAATAACAATGGGCCTAAGACTGATCCCTGTGGAACACCACTTGTTACAAGTCCCCATTCGGATTTAACCCCATTTATGCACACTCTCTGCTTCCTATTGGTGAGCCATGACTCGATCCATGACAGCACTTTTCCCCCAATGCCATGAGCTGCCACTTTCTTTAACAGTCTCTGGTGCGGTACTCTATCAAAAGCCTTACTAAAGTCTAAATAAACAATATCGAATTCTTTATCGTGATCAACAGCCTCAAAAGCTTTGCTGAAGAAGGTTAATAAATTAGATAGGCAGGAACGGCCCCTCGTGAATCCATGCTGGGTATCATTAATCAAATTATGGTTATCTAGATGGCTTCTAATAATATCAGCTATAATTGACTCTAGTAATTTGCCTACAATTGAGGTCAGGCTTATTGGGCGGTAGTTTGACGGTAGTGACTTGTCCCCTGCTTTAAAAATAGGAATTACATTAGCCATCTTCCACATATCAGACACTACACCTGTTTGAAGAGATAAATTAAAAATGTTAGATATTGGTTCACAGAGTTCCATTTTGCATTCCTTAAGAACCCTTGCAAAAGCTCATCAGGACCCGGTGATTTATTTTGTTTCAGTCGGTCCAGCTGTTTCATAATCATTTCGCTAGTGACTGTGATATTACATAATTTATCTTCTTCTGGGCCTCTGTAAAAATTAATTACTGGGATATTATTAATGTCTTCCTGTGTGAAAACCGAGAGAAAATAATTATTAAAAATAGAGCACATATCATTCTCCTTGTCAGTAAGATGCCCAAAGTTATTTTTAAGGGGACCTATCTTATCCCTAACTTTTGTTCTATAAACCTGGAAAAACTTTTGGGTTAGTTTTTGAATCCTAGCAACTTTAATTTCATAGTCCCGTTTAGCTTTTCTTATTCCCTTTTTAACGTCCCTCTTAATGTCAGTATACTGATTTATAAGATGACCCTCACCTCTTTTTATGCGCCTATAAATTCCTTTCTTCTGCCCTAAAAGATATTTGAGCCTATTATTCATCCATTATTATTATGTGTGTAAGAGCTTCACTCTAATTATTTTTGGAGCTTCACTCATGTTTAAAAACTTTCACTTCTGCTATGTCCTGCCTTGGTTTGGTAGAGTAAATTATTACAGTTCGCCATTTCTTTTAAAGGCCTTATGCCTACTATGTAAATTAATGCTAGAGTGGTGAGTAATTATTGTGGTTTCCTTCACAGTCCTCTGTGTCCGCTCGGATCATCGGATTCAAGGCTGAGTGGGTGGCCGGCGTACTCAACAATTGAGAAACAGAGCAACGAACACGATTTCTGCATTACCACCAGTAGTATCCCAGGACAATAGAAACATCAGGCAACTGGACGTCACTAGGGGCTAACTTTCAACTGAGTCCCTTACATCATATGTGACATTGTAACAGTTTTGGAAGACTGTTGGATTTAAGAACATAAGAACATAAGAAAGGAGGAACACTGCAGCAGGCCCGCTGGCCCACACCAGGCAGGTCCTTCACAATCCGTCCCACTAACAGAATGTTTGCTCAACCCAATTTTCAATGCTACCCAAGAAATAAGCTTTGACAATTCTACCCACTCATGCGCGAGTCCCACTCAAATCCAACCCTCTCACTCATGAATTTATCCAACCTAAATTTGAAACTACCCAAGGTCCTAGCTTCAATAACCCTACTAGGCAGACTGTTCCACTCATCAACTACCCTATTTCCAAACCAATACTTTCCTATATCCTTTCTAAATCTAAACTTATCTAACTTGAATCCATTACTGCGGGTTCTCTCTTGGAGAGATATCCTCAAGACCTTATTTATATCCCCTTTGTTTATACCCATTTTCCACTTGTATACCTCGATCATGTCTCCCTCATTCTACGTCTTACAAGTGAATGTAATTTTAGGGTCTTCAATCTTTCTTCGTAAGGAAGATTTCTAATGCTATGTATTAATTTAGTCATTCTACGCTGAATGTTTTCTAACGAATTTATGTCCATTCTGTAATATGGAGACCAGAACTGAGCTGCGTAATCTAGGTGAGGCCTTACTAATGATGTATAAAGCTGTAATATAACCTCTTGACTTCTGTTGCTAACACTTCTTGATATAAATTCCAGTAATCTATTTGCCTTATTACGTACGCTTAGGCATTGCTGTCTTGGTTTAAGGTTGCTGCTTACCATCACCCCCAAGTCCTTCTCGCAATCTGTATGGCTAAGTTCTACGTTATTTAACTTATAAGTGCTTGGGTTATGGACACTCCCGAGCTTCAGAACCTTGCATTTATCTACATTGAACTGCATCTGCCACTTTTCTGACCACGAATTAAGTTTGTCTAAATCTTCCTGAAGTTCTATGACATCTATGTTTGAATCAATTATCCTACCTATCTTCGTGTCGTCGGCGAATTTGCTCATATCACTAGTAATTCCCTCATCAAGGTCATTGATATATATTATAAATAACAATGTGCCTAAGACTGATCCCTGTGGAACACCACTTGTTACAAGTCCCCATTCGGATTTAACCCCATTTATGCACACTCTCTGCTTCCTATTGGTGAGCCATGACTCGATCCATGACAGCACTTTTCCCCCAATGCCATGAGCAACAACAACAACACCACTTCTACCACCACCACCACGGAGTTCTCTCTTGAGATTCATTGCTTCAGTGATACGTCCACAGCTGTAAATATTTAGCTTTGAATCATATACATCTTTTTTTTTTGTTTTCATTTTTCATTTTTCTTAATATAGGTTTATTCTATTCATATTTTCGTATTTATTATTTCAATTGCATTCTATTAAAATAAAGTGTTTATTTTTCTTGTTATTAGTCTTTTTCTATTATACTTTTCCTGAGAAGATTGGCGACAACCTTCACATGCAGTTCAATGTAGATAAATGCAAAGTTCTAAAGCTCGGGAATGTTCATAACCCTAGCACCTACCAGCTTAATAATGTTGAACTCAGCCGTACAGAATGCGAAAAGGATCTGGGGATTATGGTAAGCAGCAACCTCAAACCAAGTCAGCAATGCCTAAGCGTAAGAAATAAAGCAAATAGATTACTGGGATTTATATCAAGAAGTGTAAGCAACAGAAGTCCAGCGGTTATATTACAGCTTTATACATCATTAGTAAGGCCTCACCTAGATTATGCAGCTCAGTTCTGGTATCCATTTTACAGAATGGATATAAATTCGTTAGAAAACATTCAGCGACGAATGACAAAGTTAATTCATAGCATTAGAAATCTTCCGTATGAAGAAAGATTGAAGACCCTTAAATTACATTCACTTGTAAGACGAAGAATGAGGGGAGACATGATCGAGGTATATAAGTGGAAGATGGGTATTAATAAGGGGGATATAAATAAGGTCTTGAGGATATCTCTCCAAGAGAGAACCCGCAATAATGGATTCAAATTGGATAAGTTTAGATTTAGAAAGGATATAGGAAAATATTGGTTTGGAAATAGGGTAGTTGATGAGTGGAACAGTCTGCCTAGTAGGGTCATTGAAGCTATGACCTTGGGTAGTTTCAAATTTAGGTTGGATAAATTCATGAGTGAGAGGGGTTGGATTTGAGTGGGACTCGCACTTGAGTTAATAGAATCTTCAAAGAACATAAGAACATAAGAAAGGAGGAACACTGCAGCAGGCCTGTTGGCCCATACTAGGCAGGTCCTTCACAATCCGTCCCACTAACATAATATTTGCTCAACCCAATTTTCAATGCTACCCAAGAAATAAGCTTTGACAATTCTACCCACTCATGCGCGAGTCTCCACTCAAATCCAACCCCTCTCACTCATGAATTTATCCAACCTAAATTTGAAACTACCCAAGGTCCTAGCTTCAATAACCCTACTAGGCAGACTGTTCCACTCATCAACTACCCTATTTCCAAACCAATACTTTCCTATATCCTTTCTAAATCTAAACTTATCTAACTTGAATCCATTATTGCGGGTTCTCTCTTGGAGAGATATCCTCAAGACCTTATTTATATCCCTTTTGTTAATACCCATTTTCCACTTGTATACCTCGATCATGTCTTCCCTCATTCTACGTCTTACAAGTGAATGTAATTTTAGGGTCTTCAATCTTTCTTCGTAAGGAAGATTTCTAATGCTATGTATTAATTTAGTCATTCTACGCTGAATTTTTTCTAACGAATTTATGTCCATTCTGTAATATGGAGACCAGAACTGAGCTGCGTAATCTAGGTGAGGCCTTACTAATGATGTATAAAGCTGTAATATAACCTCTGGACTTCTGTTGCTAACACTTCTTGATATAAATCCCAGTAATCTATTTGCCTTATTACGTACGCTTAGGCATTGCTGTCTTGGTTTAAGGTTGCTGCTTACCATCACCCCCAAGTCCTTCTCGCAATCTGTATAGCTAAGTTCTACGTTATTTAACTTATAAGTGCTTGGGTTATGGACACTCCTGAGCTTCAGAACCTTGCATTTATCTACATTGAACTGCATCTGCCACTTTTCTGACCACGAATTAAGTTTGTCTAAATCTTCCTGAAGTTCTATGACATCTATGTTTGAATCAATTATCCTACCTATCTTCGTGTCGTCGGCGAATTTGCTCATATCACTAGTAATTCCCTCATCAAGGTCATTGATATAAATTATAAATAACAATGGGCCTAAGACTGATCCCTGTGGAACACCACTTGTTACAAGTCCCCATTCGGATTTAACGCCATTTATGCACACTCTCTGCTTCCTATTGGTGAGCCATGACTCGATCCATGACAGCACTTTTCCCCCAATGCCATGAGCTGCCACTTTCTTTAACAGTCTCTGGTGCGGTACTCTATCAAAAGCCTTACTAAAGTCTAAATAAACAATATCGAATTCTTTATCGTGATCAACAGCCTCAAAAGCTTTACTGAAGAAGGTTAATAAATTAGATAGGCCGGAACGGCCCCTCGTGAATCCATGCTGAGTATCATTAATCAAATTATGGTTATCTAGATAGCTTCTAATAATATCAGCTATAATTGACTCTAGTAATTTGCCTACCAATTGAGGTCAGGCTTATTAAGGGTAGTTTGACGGTAGTGACTTGTCCCCTGTTTTAAAAAATAGGAATTACATTAGCCATCTTCCACATATCAGACACTACACTGTTTGAAGAGATAAATTAAAAATGTTAGATATTGGTTCACAGAGTTCCATTTTGCATTCCTTAAGAACCCTTGCAAAAGCTCATCGGGACCCGGCGATTTATTTTGTTCAGTCGGTCCAGCTGTTTCATAATCATTTCGCTAGTGACTGTGATATTACATAATTTATCTTCTTCTGGGCCTCTGTAAAATTAATTACTGGGATATTATTAATGTCTTCCTGTGTGAAAACCGAGAGAAAATAATTATTAAAAATAGAGCACATATCATTCTCCTTGTCAGTAAGATGCCCAAAGTTATTTTTAAGGGACCTATCTTATCCCTAACTTTTGTTCTATAAACCTGGAAAAACGTTTTGGGTTAGTTTTTGAATCCCTAGCAACTTTAATTTCATAGTCCCGTTTAGCTTTTCTTATTCCCTTTTAACATCCTCTTAATGTCAGTATACTGATTTATAAGATGACCCTCACCTCTTTTTATGCGCCTATAAATTCCTTTCTTCTGCCCTAAAAGATATTTGATTCTATTATTCATCCATTTTGGGTCATTTCTACTTGATCTAATTTTTTTATACGGGATAAATGTTCTTTGGGCAGCCTGTATAGTGTTAAGAAAACTGTCATATTGATACCTCTCTTCTTCACCCCAGTCCACAGTTGATAAGTGTTCTCTAAGTCCATTATAATCTGCTAAGCGAAAATCTGGGACCATTACTGAATTATCCCTACTATCATACATCCATTCAATGCTAAAGGTAATTGACTTGTGGTCGCTTGAGCCGAGTTCCTCTGTAATTTCTAAATTATTAACAAGGGTTTACTTGCTTGCCAGAACCAAGTCAAGTAGGTTATTTCCCCTTGTAGGTTCTGTTACAAACTGCTTCAAAAAGCAATCCTGAACTACTTCTAAAAATTCGTTAGATTCTAAATTCCCTGTCATGAAATTCCAATCAATCTGAGGTCGTTCCTGCCTGACAAATTTACTGACGTTTTTCAATAAAACATTTGAGGCAGTAGACAGTGATAAAGAATATGATATAGTTTACTTGGATTTCAGTAAGGCCTTCGATAGAGTACCTCACAAGAGACTCTTAAGAAAGGTGGCAGCTCATGGTATAGGAGGTAAAGTTCTAGCATGGATAGAGGCATGGCTTACCAATAGAAAGCAGAGAGTTTCCATTAATGGGGTCAAATCTGAATGGGGATTTGTCACTAGTGGCGTTCCACAAGGATCAGTTTTGGGCCCATTGTTGTTCATAATTTACATTAATGACCTTGATGAAGGAATTGCAAGTGACATGAGTAAATTTGCTGATGATACAAAATAGGCCGTATAATTCATTCTGAGGAGGATAACAGTGAACTCCAGGAGGATTTGGATAAATTAATGTCTTGGTCTGAAAAGTGGCAGATGAAGTTCAATGTGGACAAGTGTAAGGTGCTTGTCGTTGGTAATGAAAATATCCTCGAATATATAAACTAGGTGAAGTTGAGCTTGATCATACAGAATGTGAAAAAGACTTGGGAGTCATGGTAAGCAGAAATCTAAAGCCAAGACAACAGTGCCTAAGTGTGCAATAAGGCTAACAGATTACTAGGATTTATTTCAAGAAGTATAAGCAACAGATGTCCAAAAGTTATTTTACAGCTCTATACATCACTAGTGAGACCTCATTTGGATTATGCAGCTCAGTTTTGGTCTCCTTACTACAGGATGGATATATATTCATTGGAGAACATACAAAGAAGAATGACTAAATGATTTACAGTATAAGAAATCTCCCGTATGAAGATAGACTTAGAGCATTGAATCTCCACTCTCTGAGAGACGTAGAATGAGGAGATATCATCGAGGTGTACAAGTGGATGATGGGCATAAACAAAGGAGATATTAATAAAATACTGAGGATATCGAACCAAGTAAGAACGAGAAATAACGGATTTAAATTGGATAAATTTAGATTTAGAAAGGACATAGGCAAGTACTGGTTTTCGAACAGAGTTGTAGATGCTGGAACAATCTTCCGAGTAGGGTGATAGAGGCTAGGACCTTGGGTGGCTTTAAAAGAGATTGGACAAATATATGAGTGGGAGGGGCTGGGTTTGATTAGTGTCGTGAGTACAGGAGTAAATTCTTAGGTAGTGGTGGTTTTGATAAGGACCTGCCTTGTATGGGCCAGTAGGCCTTCTGCAGTGTTCCTCCATTCTTATGTTCTTATGTTCTTAAGTTAAAGTCCCCTAGAATTACTACGTTATCGTGTCTTGTGGCCTTAACAATTTCCTCCCAAAGTAGTCTCCCTTGTTCCCTATCTAAGTTTGGAGGACGGTAAATCACGCCTAAAATCAATGTTTCACACCCTCTGAAAATTCTATCCAGACAGACTCTGTATGTGTTAATTCAGACTTTATACCCTGTTTTTATGCAACAATTTAAATGATCACGGACATAGAGTGCCACCTCACCCCTTTTCCGATACTTCTGTCTACTTGGAACAATTTAAAACCCTGAATGTGACATTCGGCAGGCAAGTCCCGATTTTTCATATTAAACCATGTCTCAGTTATTGCAAAAAACATCAATATTACCCGTACTTGCAACTAATCTCAACTCGTCCATCTTATTCCTAGCACTACGACTATTGGTGTAATATATATTTAGAGACCCTCCTTTCTCTTTACCCTTCCTGCTCATCTCTGTTTTTCCACTATACCTATTACTGTCCTTGTCATCTAGTGTCACTAGCTTTCCACTATCCACCTTATTCTGCCTATTACTAGTTCCCCTACAACTTATAATATTACTACACTGCTTATTTCTTGGGTAGAATTGAAAATTAGGTTGGGCAATTATTCTGTTAGTGGGATGGATTGTGAAGGACTTGCCTAGTATGGGCCAACAGGCCTGCTGCAGTGTTCCTCCTTTCTTATGTTCTTATGTAATTGATGTTAGACTTATTGGGCGGTAATTTGATGGTAACGACTTGTCCCCTGCTTTAAAAATAGGAATTACATTAGCCATCTTCCACGTATCAGACACTACACCTGTTTGAAGAGATAGGTTAAAAATGTTAGTTAAGGGTTCACAGAGTTCAATTTGCATTCCTTAAGAACCCTTGAAAAAGCTCATCAGGGCCTGGCGATTTATTTTGCTTCAAACGGTCTATCTGTTTGATAACTATTTCGCTAGTGACTGTGATACTACATAATTTATCTTCTTCAGGCCCACTAAAATACATAAGAACATAAGAACATAAGAACATAAGAAAGGAATTTATCCAACCTAAATTTAAAACTACCCAAGGTCCTTGCTTCAATAACCCTACTAGGCAGACTGTT